>OZ037994.1:8157927-8215427 GCA_964035705.1 Porites rus
CCAATCGTCGGGTGGATTCATGTACTATAGAGTATAACTGTCGCATTTGACCGCTGGAAGTTTTTATTGTTTTTAGGCATAAAGACAATAAAAAGTTCCAGCGTACAGGTAAAATCTTTGCTTGTTGGTACTCATCTAACCATAGCTATAACCAGAAGCATATAACCCTGAAGGGTACAACTCTGTTCAAATGCTGGGGTTTTTTGGAGAACCAATCAAAATTTACTTCCTGATATGGAATCACTGATACGCGAGACTGTCCCGCTATTGTTATGAAAACTTTGTATCGCGATGTAAACGACGCCCTATAAAGAGCAATTACAGTTTTACTAAGTGAAATTCGACCAAAATCGGAATTCAAAATGGCCAGGAATGACTTATTCCGGACAAAATAAGGTCGACTAATCATCTCACGGGCCTGGCTTAACTGAGACTACGAACAGTCTCTCTTTTTTCTTGGTCCGTCGAGCAAAACGCCCGAGACACGCTCACGCGCGTGCACCCCCCTTATTAAATCTGAAGAAAAAGAGAGACTGCTCGCAGTCTAGGCTTAACTTGGTCTCGAAAGCCACTCAAAAGGGTGTGCGTCAAAATCATTACTAGCTTAGTGCTTTTACCGATATATAAAATGTTTCTTTATTATATACATACTGAGAAATACTCACCAAAAAGCTATGTCGTAAATTTTCGTACGCAAATTAGTTCTAGCTAATCAGAGGAGCGAACGATGGTTTTCACACGTGAAAAAAATGATACGTCCAATCAGAATCGCGAACGATGTTTTTTCACGTCTGAGAAAAATGATACGTCCAATCAGAAGGCGCAGAGGTGTGTGAGTTTCGCGCCAAAATTCCCGCCTTTTATTGCAGCTTGCAGCGCTGCTTCGCACACATTCACAGAGAAAAGTTTAGGCTCGATTTCCGCCGTCTCCCGGGTCTTGTCTTTGATCCTCCCGAAGAGAGACGGCTGGACGCGTGACCCGTTGACCTTGTCTGTGACGTAATTGGAAAATTGATAATTTAGGCGTCTCCGATATCACTGGAAGTGAAACTGGTCTCCAGTTTTCTTATTTATTTGGCTCAAAATTGCATCAAGTGCTCCCTTACCCAACCAAATGACTTTCGAATAGTTTTTTTCGGTACATTTCCATACATTGTGAAGAAGATTCTTCGGTACATTTCTGTACACGGCGACTTGTAGTTAATTTTCTTTGATCTTCGAATGTTGGATTTCGTCTTCTATGGGTCAGAACTAACTGATTCTCGGAAGCGGACCAAATTAAATGGAAAAGTTTCTTATTTACCAGACAGAATTTCCAGCGTATTGAATGTTCCTCTGGCAAATATAAACGTGGACGGTTACATCTGTAACGAACGCAGTTATCGAGACCTAAAGCGCCTTGAAGATGCAAAAATTTCTCCAACCACATTCATTAAAAGAAAAGTTCACAACGAACAATCGAACAAAACGTTGTGTTCCTTCGGACTCTAAGAATTTCGCCTAGTGTCTCCGCGCCGTCGAAATCGTTTCCCCATGCGATGGATCAAGGAAAGACTTTCTGATTTGATGTGATAATTTCTGCGACAATCTTTGCCAGACGAAAATCTGCAGGCGATAACATGATTGGCTTAAACCAACAAAGGAAATCGCACGCGTCCAGCCGCTCTTTGGGGGGATGAGTGCGGGCTCATTTTCCCGAACAGCGGCTGGTAATCGAGCATAAGAAAAGTTTTACTCAAAGAGTTTTTCTCGCCAAAAAAGTGAAAAACATTTCGGAAATGGAGTGGAATATTTTGGTTTGTTTCACTGTCGATAAAGAAAACGGTGGAGAGCCGGCGAAACAACAGCGGAAAGGGATAAACAGAACGAGACGTAAGCTTTTGTTGTGCTTTTTGTTGCGCTTTTTGTCGGAGCTACTTTGCCTTTCATTTATGCTTAAGCTTATATTGAAACCGTCCATTTTACTTAAATTCACTCATTTTCAATTGTGCATTGAGACAAACAGTTAAGATTACTTATAGTTCTTGAATTACCTCATATCCTCACCGTCATTAATGTTTTTAACAAACGTTTTTACTAAAAAGCTGATACTTCGTTTTCGTTGTCATTTTGCGGTAAGTGTGTAGCGGCAAATTGTAGCATTTTGAAAGATTTAAAATAAAAAGGCCGCCAAAATGATGAATGTCTCAGTATGTATATGTTGTGGTTTCCTTTGTTTTTTTGGTATGGTAATGTATGATAATGAGTTTGAAACAAAAGAAAATAAAATTTAAACCAAGGATAAAATTCGAACCACAACGCCTATAATAAACACAATACCACATGGAAAGTGCTTTGTACGGTATTTACGCACTCATTGTTTTTGTATCAGAAATCTTACTTGTTCATTGCGCTCACTCGTTCGATTTCTGATACGTCAACAACTCGTGCGTAAATACCGTACGTCAGCACTTTCCATGAAGTATTCTCCATGTATAGTATAGTTATGAAGAAGATATCAAACAAATCTGGGAACACTAACCATGATATTTTTGGGTGATTTTTAGCGCAGGCATAGCACTAAAATGTGAAATCGTTGGCCCAACCTTTTCAAATTTCAATCGCCACGTTCATGTTCTGTCGCACTTTGTAATAACAGACCATCGTCCTTTGTAATAAAATAAGCTGTCGCACTTTGTAATAAACTTGAAATGGATGGTCGGAGGACAAGTAAAACCCAGTAATAAGTATCATCACCAACGACAACAACAATAACATTCCACTGAATTCGAACGGTTTTCAGCACCAATTTCTCAAGTGAGGGCGGAGGAAAGTGTTCACTTCAACTGCGACCTTCCGGCTTCAAGATCTTTGAAGGAAAGTACAACTCTTTCTATGCGGACGACCTCGAGACCGCAAGTTAGTGTCCATACGGTAGCGGATGTCCGTAGTGATGGGAGTTTGGAATTAAGCTACTATCCGTATTATCGGGTTTTCTATAAAATTAAGGTGTCCTTGACTGTGTAAGCAAAATATTTTGATATATCTAGTTATCGCACTATTCATTTCCAAAATCTAGACATAACTTGATTGACACAATGACGTACGTAATTTGACGTCATAAAGAGTAGTTTAGTTATATTTTTGTTTTTTCTCTTGCAATCAAAACATTTTTATCAGACGTCGGATATTGCAGTAGGCTTCACTTTGGAACTGGGAAACAGCCTATTTGACTATTCATAGCCTTTGAACGTTTAGGTTTGGAATTCCACATACAACTAAAAAGATTAAATATTTATTGTTTCCAGAGTTAGATTTAAGGGTCTTAATAAGGGAAATCCGCAGTCAAATGTATTTTCAAGCATGGAGTTGTGCCCATACAAGTATTAAATGTTATTTCAAATAATTGACTTTAGCTTTGTCCCGTGCTCGTGACATGTTGATTACGTCATTTCTCATAACAATATGTACTATTTACCGAAGTGATGGTGAATGGTGGTGGAAACTTACTGAGCTACAAAGTGGCCAGGTAGATATCTGCCAATTGCATTAACAGTGAGGGGAATGACCACTACAAAAAGGTGTGTGGACCTCCCCTAAATGGGATAAGATTGTGAAAATCATCTTCAGGATTATTCCCTTTACTAATTTCAAACCAGACACTGGACAGCGATTTCAGATTTTGTGGTTTATGGCTTATAGAACGAGGAATATTTCTGTTGGAGCGTGCTTGTTTCGCTTGATGGCTTATATAGCTTATATAACGAGGAATTAATACGGTCCGTATCAATCAAGCATACGGACCGTTACGATTCGTACGGATCTTACGAACCGACAACACACTGTGCCCCGATGTCATAATGAGATGCACGCTCCGTATGTGCTCAGAATACGGACCCGTCAGCAGCTCTGACGATTTGTATGGAGCATACGATCCGTCAACTGCCCTTAGCATACGGACCGCTATGATTCGTACGGATCGTACGGACCGTACGAACCGTAACACACTGTGCTCTGATGTCATAATGAGATGCAAGCTCCGTATGTGCTCAGAATACGGACCGTCAGCAACTCCGACGATTTGTACGGAGCGTACGATCCGTCAACTTCTCTTAGCATACGGATCGTACGGACCGTAACACACTGTGCTCTGATGTCATAATGAGATGCACCCTCCGTATGTGCTCAAAATACGGACCGTTAGCAACGCTGAGCGTACGATCCGTCAAGTGCTCTTAACGGTCAGTAACAGTGCGACAGTATTGGACATGACTGTTATGAAGTCAGGCTGTTGAATTTATCAGTTTATTGGCAAAATCCAATTCCATAATTTTTTTCTCAAAGCGAAAAATACTCAAATGATAAGGTGTCCGACAAAATCAAGAAGTTGGCAAACACATTAAACAATAAGGTCATTTATTGTTAAAGAAGGATCTGGAACCTTTTCGTGGCCTAACCACGGATGTCAAGTTTACAATCAACTGTGCAAAGTCAATAACCAGGGTATTAACGGAAAATGTCCGCGTAAAAACATATCACCAGAGTATGTTTGGGCCTTCAAGTGGTATGTTTGAATTACGATTAATCTCAAATCAAAAATGGGCAAATGCTTGGCTGGCACTGCGTTATATAGGTCTCGGATAGTTTATCATCATATTAACATGCACATATTTTGGCAAAACAAGTAGCATACTTCAAGGCTCTAGGCAGAAACAAAAATGCCTTGTTTATAGAACTTGAGCATAAACGTTCTAGACTGAGATTTTTTAGTATCATTGTACTTAAGATTTGATTTTGCAATTTTTTTGCTTTTTGTTATCTTAGCTGGGCCACACTTTGCGATGTCGCATATTCTGATTATTGTGAATCTGTTTGTTTCATGTCGATTCTAGCACATTCGAAATTTCCACAAAATTAGCAGTCATTGGGGCACAATGACGTAGGCAAATGATATAGTACATTATTAAAAACCGAATCATTTGATAATGCAATTCTAGCGTTTTGATTGGCTTAGCCATTATGGTATAAGAGCCATTATACTATGCTCTCCATATATGGTCCGTGTACGCGTCAGTTGAAAATTGGAAGTTGGCTGAGATTTTTTTTCGCGAAGGATAGAATGGCGCCCGAAGCAAATCGTTTTAATTCATTTCTTAGAATGCTACAAAAATGCAATTTCATCGGGAAAAAAACAAACAAACAAAAAAGTTACAAGAACCTGCTTGAAAGTTTATCGAAAAACACATGAAAATACAAGGAACTAAAGTACCTTGACCAGCTACGAAAGAATACAAGTGTTGTTTCTTCATGATTGCGAAGCCATTCGCCGAGTCACTCGCGCGCGACAACTTATATTTTATTACAAAGTGCGATGGTCTGTTATTACAAAGTGCGACAGCTTTTTTATTACAAAGTGCGACAGGTATTTCAAAGTGCGACGATTATTACAAGTGCGACAGAACAGTCCATCCTTGTTATCGGTACTTAGACCACTTAAGCCATGAGTATCTAATTAAATATGCATATTTTGTGTCAATGATCCTGAAAATTGAACTACAAATGTAGCTTAATGGCCTTAGCAATATGAGACATTTTAGAAGGTCAAATTTCCGTCACGTGACTGATAATTGAGAATTAACGGTCAAAATATTTACTTTATAAAATGGGGAAAGGATAATGAAAGAGCAACAAGTTCTTTTAGGTACATTTCAGAGGCTATTAAAAAGGTTCTTAAGAATTCGCCTTGTATGCGTGTTAACGTTTTATAGGAATCGGTAAATTAAGGGAAAAGGGTCACGTGACTCATTAATTAGTGAAATAGCTAATAGGATAAACAACACTTCCATTCATACAAGGCAGATTTACGATTTACACTGTTTATGTAACATATTGGTAGTGAAAATTCCTAAGATCAAGGCACGTATTTTGTAACATCATTGACGAAGCAATATCACGTGTTATTTGAAATCACGTTTCACGTGGTTTTTTTTTTGTTGAGCCACATTTTTAGTTTACTTTTCAGAATCACTGATGGAAGCAAACCGTTCTAAATAGCATTTAACAAAATTTGCATATTTAAGAAGCTTGCATTAAAAATATATTTTTTAAAAAAACTTTTAAAAAAATTTGACCTGTGCAGATGTCGAAATAGCAACCGACAGGACTTATATTTATATAGTTAAGACCTAATAAAAAACCCGAAGAAACAATGTTTCCCGTTTGTAAACTGGAAATGGAGGACGAATATCACTTTTTAACTGTATGCCACGCTTACCAGGATTTAAGAAACGTTCTACTCGATAGCTTGAAAAATGAATATCTTATAAGAATGAACAAAATGTTACCAAATGAAATATTCATGTTTTCCCTAACGAGCAGCCTTAACCCCCAAAATTGATAGCGAAGCGAATGCTTTAAAATAACGAGAAAAATAGATTTAAATATGTGTCTGTGTGTATGTAACTATCGCTATTTGTAATAGTTTGTTATGTATAAAAATGTTGGACAACAGTCGATGTATCAGCTGGTATAAGACCCCTAATAAAATATTGTCTTGTCTTGTCTAGTCGAACCTCGAAGTCTGACCACCTCTCGTAAGCGGCCACTTATCCAAATCACCAAACATTTCCTAGTCAAACCCTTTTAGTTGAAACCTGTCATAAAAGACCATCTCCAATAAGCGCTGAGCTCTTTTGGGGGCTGACGGTTTTATAATTTTCTGTTGTTTTTAACCTCCTGTAAGCGACTACTTGACGGGTAGTTTCAATGTTCTCTTTATGTGGCGCGACTCATAGTAAACAAAAAACGTTTAGTGACTACACAGAATAGAATATAGTAACTGCTTGCTTGCAAACAATTCTCTTCAATCCATAAAATAGATGAGTCCGGACCTCTTCTTGGAAGAGACACCCTGTGATTTGATTCATGTGAACGACCACCTCCCGCAAGCGACCACTAAATTTTCGCATCTTGGGTGATCACATACGGGAGATTTGACCCAGCTATAATTATCACTCAATTAACACTCGGAAAAACGTTTACCAAGTTGTCAGCCTAGTCCCTAGGCGTTCTCTCTTGCCTCGTTGTCCCCGCGAGGACTAAGAAGGAGCGAGCGAGTCTCTCAGTCGGTGATGTCACAGCTCCAGGTAGAATCCAGGACTGACCAAGCAGAGACGGCCTAGGGACAAGGCTGCCAAGTTGTATGAAATTCATGATTTTACTTACGGTTGCAAGGTGGTTCCCAAGAACCAAATGAACGCCGCTTTCTAACCTGTTCATGTTCAGCCTCTAGGAAATGCAAAAACCGATCACTCTTAAGTCTAGCCTGCAAATCTGCCCGTCTCTCATCGGCCCTCAAGCCTGTAAGTTCGCCTGAGACACAGGCGATTATTTCAGAAACACCCGGCAAAACTCAGCAAGGATACATACATTTTTTTCGTTAGTAAAACTCAGTCATTTGAGAGATTTAGAGTCGCGTTTCAGCAAACGACAAATGAGAATTTGCAGCTGATGACCATGTTTTCCCTTCCTCAAAAAATAAGTATTTTTGCGTTAGTTTCATCCATAAGAATTGTATTGGACAGTTTATATCTGCTCATTTCCTATTTCGAGAAATTCTCAACTTGAATCTGCCGTTTCAAAGTGCACTAAGCGATGGATCCTATTTTGCCATCGGCAATTTGTTTGAACTCTCTATTAAATAAATGCTTCGGGATATACTTTTTTCATACCTTTTTTTTAAATTTTAAGTTAGTTAATAATAAATAGTGAAAAATTAGGGCACTCGAAAGTTGTATCTCTTTCAACAGCTCTTTCGTGCAGACATTGATCCTCTCTGATCTAGATTTAACACAAAAAAAGAATTAGATACATTTGGATTCAGACTGAAGCGGGTAAAAGTGGAAACAATTTCGATAACGGTTTATCCATGAGTGAACACTAGATCGGCTTTGACATTTTACTGTCGTGTTATTTTGAGAAGTACTTAAGATATGATCGTTTACTTTATTAATAATAATCATAACTATAACAAAATTGTCAAATCTGTTTGGCTATCAACTGCCCTGATTTCAGCCTTAATTGGACAGTTTAATAGGACAGCACGCGTCATGCCTAAGTAATTGGACAGTGCGCGCCATCACGCGCGCGCTTAAATGGCTTTTTTTTTCACTGCTAGCAGAACAAAATTTCGAATTTCTTGTGTTTTGATTTAAAAAATAGCCTATTATATTACAAATTTTGTTAAAGTTATGGTTAATTGGTAAGAGAACTTCGTGTCGTCCAACTCGGTCTGTAATCATACTCGTGATTAAACAAATCGGACTCCCGCTTCGCGGTCGTCCGATTTTGTCTCGTATGACCGACAACATGACAAACTTAAGGTGTTTCGATACAGTTTTTCAGAGGCCATACCGATATTCTTCACTGTAATCCCCTTAAAAGTCTTTTTTTCCTTGTCCGATCGCTATAAAATTTTCACCAGTAATTGGCTATGGATTGAAATGGGTAAAAATGTGGTTTTAAGTAAAATCGATATTACTATGACAACAATAAACAAAATAATTTGAAATTGATAAAAGCCGAATTTTGTATGATCTAGACCAGCTACTGAAAATCCAGCACTAGGAACTTAAAGTTTGGTGTTTAGCAAACAATCTTCGTAAGAAGTAAAAAATTCTGTATGTTTGAATTCGACTAAAACGAAAATATATTTCAAAGCTTCAATTTTCAATAGCCGTGATAGATTATTTAAAAGAAAAAACGTTATAAATGACTCAAATTATTCTTAAGTAGCGTAGGAATGCTGCTTAATATCATATTTCGATGCTAGGAAGTTTTGGTGTATTTTCGTTCTTGCCATCTTGAAAACTAACCCGTTTTCTCATCACCTGTCTAAGTGCAACTTCATTCAAAATTTGGACTTTTAGCGGGTTTTTTTATATCTCTGAAACGACTCGAACGAATTTTTCTTTGTTAGTTTTTAAGATCGCAAGAACGAAAATACACCAAAATTCCCTAGCATCGAAATATGATATATTTTCAGACTATTTCGGCAAAATACCTGTTAGAATCCTTCTTGATGTTCTCTTGTGTGTTCAGGTTTTCTAAAGCGTCTTTTTGTGCCCTGACATCTTCATTCACGGCATATTAAAACTTCGTCGCCATCTTGACACTAAGACGTACGGAAGGTTGCCATGGTAATTTTGTAATTTCACATGTGAAATTACAAATTAACGCTGAAATTTCGCGCCAAAATTAAGGAGTAATTCGTCACCTATGATATTATTATTATTATTATTATTATTATTATTATTAAATGACTGACAAATGCCCAAGCGGAAGGAGGGGGGAAGGCATGCTTGGAATTGACTGAGCCATTAATTCCTAGCAAGAAAAAACAATCTCTCCTAATCGCAAACATTAGTTCACGCAAGACAGAAAAAATCACTGTGAAAAAAAATTCTGTGCCACACGGTAGGGTAAGTTTTAGCCTCATGATCTTCCAGAGCTGTTTTCTTGTCCCTTCCAAGAAAGTTTCCTTAGGTAGTTGTACTCCGGATTCCGAATTTCACTATTCCAGATTCCCCCTGTAGCTTACTAACAAATCCTCGACTTGCATTCAATTTCGAGATCAATTCGTTACAATACATGCTAAAAGAAGTTAAAATAGATCTTACCCTAATTGTCTTGAAACCGTCAGTTAACAACTGGCGCTCCTTTTCCTCTTTCTACACTCCTCTTCGGTCGAAAACGTTTCACACAGCTCGTCTACAGCTCAAAGGTAAGTCTGTTGACGTCCTCTTCTTTCTCTGTTCCCTCGGCCACTTGCGCCCTCAAAACCTTGCTTCCCTTAACCGTGGCTTGTAATAACAAGAAGTAAAGGTCCGAAAGAGAGATTTCTTGACCACGATCTACCGCGGACATGGCAGCAAAACAACAAAAACTCGAAATTCCCGCCTCCTGCTTCGAAATGTGACAAAATTTTCTCACATGAAAGAAACGCGGACTTTGAGGTCATGTGGTCTTGTTCTTTTGTCTCACTCGTGATGTCGAGGCTACCGAGCCCGGTTACTAGGGAAACAAAAATGGTCTCATCCCTTGCGAATCTTTTGCTTCGCGGCCTCGCGGCAGAGAAAAGCCTCTGCATGCATTTTGCATGCCTTGAGTTTGTTGAAAAAACAACGACGATTACGACAGACCTGAAATAAGTCTTATCGTATTCAGAATTTGCTGAACTGAGATTACTGAGAAGTCAATTTAAAGTTCTTGCTGATAAGATAATCAAAATAAAGCTGAGGGAATTCTTGGCGGGAAATGTTTGGACCCAAATAAAACACGGCGGTCAACGGCCTGTTTACACGTTGCTGATAACGATGGTAAAATGACGTTCAAAACGCACTCTTGAATAGCGTTTGCCAGGGGCTAGAAAACGTGAAATGAATGGCATGTTTTCCTGGTGTTACCGCCGGTGAATGTTGAGTTTTCCCGCGAGTTTTCCTTGTGTTACCCGAAGTCGGAAAAGGATTCAGGAACGTGATATTTTCACGACATTACCCGTTTGGTAAAATTTCCGGTTAACGAGAGAAAACGAGCTGTTCAATCCCGTTTTCCATGTGCTGGATAACGAGACATGAACAGCATATTTTCCCTCTGTTAAGTGATGGTGAATGCCAAGTTGTCCTTGTCTTTTCCAAAGAGAGAAAACGAGTCACAAACGCGATATTTTCCTTACATTAACCGTTTGGTAAAATTTCCGCTTAACGAGAGAAAGCGCACTGTTCAAACACGTTTTCCGTGTGCTGGAAAACGTGAAGTAAACAGCATATTTTCCTGGTGTTACTGCGCTTTTCACAAACATGCGAATTCTGAAGTTCAAAAGCCAACTGACGATTGCGTTATTCGCTGCCGTCAACCATCTCAACGGACCTCTTAGGAAACAAAACTTTACTTTAACGGGTTCAAAAGGTCATGGTTTGTGATTTGTGATTGGTGGATTTAAATCCCTTTTGTGTGTTTCTGTGTTTCAAGGTTCGTTGCTTGTGCTCGTAATTATGATTGACGGCAGCGAAAAACGCAATTGTGAAGGCGGCTTTTGAACTTTAGAGTTCGCATGTTTGTGAAAAGGGCAGTAACGGATTGTGAACGCCGAGTTTTCCTTGCGAATTCCGAAATGAGAAAACGGATCGTGAACGTGGTACGAATTGGACTCCATCTAGTCCTGTTGCCATTACTAATAACTAAAAAAGTTTTATTAACATATGACCAATACATTCCACTATCATAGACTAAAATTCTGATGACATAAAAATATTAAAAGGTCCTAAAACACTAATTTACAAGCTCACGCCATTAATAAATATAATAATAATAATGACAAAATGAATGATATCCCCATTCTCTATGACATGCCTATTCATACGGATAGAGAAATTTCTGCAAACCGTCCAGACATTGTTATCAAGAACAATATGGATAAGAAATGCGCTATACCCCCTGATAAAAATACCTCCACCAAGGTTTCCAAAAAACTTTCCAAGTATAAAGATCTGGAAATCGAAATTAGCCTAGAATGTGGCAGATAAAGACCGAAATAATTCCAGTGGTTGTAGGTGCGTTAGGGATTAAGAAAGGCTTAGAGAAGCTTGTTTTAGAGAAATTCCAGGGAACGTTAACATCTGGGAAATTCAAAAGTGGCATGGAGATCTATCCAAGTTTCCTCGTTAAATGGTACCCACTATAAAGAAGTCAAGCGATGACCGCGCGTAAAGTGCGTGATTAGCAAACGGATCAAACCAGAGTGCTCTCCCCAAAACTTAAGATGGCATCTTTTTGAGTTTGAGTAAAACCATATCTATTTTATTTAAAGAAATACATACTGATTGCAAATTAGTGCTGCCAAGAACAGCGAATACAGTTAATATAAGCCCTAGCCAAACGGTGCCGGTGTTGTATTAAACGGTCATAAACTTTTTTTATAGAGACTTAAATGTGAGCCATAGGAAACGCTAAACAAAATGGGCCACTTCCATGATACAGCCCCTTTATTTTGGTAGAAAAGAGCTTACGAAACGACGACGACAACGTCAACAAGAACGGCAAAAATGCAATACGTTTATACAAACAAAATAACAACTGTGCACGTGATCACGCTTTTTTGCATATTTCTTTGCCATCACTGCACGACAACGACGTGAAAATACCTAATGTCACGTTTTGTGGAGAACGCGAACACAAGACACAATAAAGACAAACGACTTTCTTTTTCTTTTCCTGAACTTCTGTAGAGTCATTTAGAATTCAACTCCAGAAAAAATTGCCAACATTTGTCAAATTGAACGAGATGGAATAAAAGCGATAAAGTTTGAAGCAGCGCGACTTCACTTTTTAAGTGACGTTTTCGTAGCCGTTGCCGTCGTTGTTGCTTAAGCTCCCTAGAATGTCGGCTAGACAGTTTGGCTGAGGCTTTCTCTTTGTGCTAAGGCTGCTCGTTAGCAAGACCTCAAGTCAACTCTCCAGTTCTCTTACCTCGCCCCTTAGTCAAGAGCTTGCTGTAAGCCAAGCTTGTGAGTATCTACAAGGAGGCATATCAAGCTGAAAAAGCCGGATAATGTAATCAAAGCCCTTGTTTAGTTGTTCATTAAGGTTTCTGTGCTGTTTTCTTTCACTTTAGTCCGACCAAGGTCTAAGTCGTCTAATCACCAAGCGCAGGACAAAATGTACATGTGTCATCTACATTATGGAAGTTCCATTTTCTAGGATAAAGGCAAACTCATTTCTCCGTTGTTTGATCTTCGTCGCCCTCGTCGTCTACGTATTCGTCCAGGTCTCGCTTACAGCAGTGTATCGGGCAGGTGGGAGGGCATGGAACAGAATTAGGAGAACAGCTGCTTGGGCAAGCTTCAGAAACAAACATATGAAAAAATATTGGATATCAGGTAAAACACTCTTCTTTCCTGTTAAAACGTTTACATAATAGTCGAGATTGGCTATCTGATCTAATTATTTAGTATCCTTCACATAGGCTCGATTTCCGCCCTCTCCAGGGTCTGGACTTTGATCCTCCCCGAAGCTCTTTTGGGGAGATGAGTGGGGGCTCATTTTCCTGAGTATCGGTTGGTAATCGAACCAATCCTCCACAGATGTTATGTCTGATTAGTGATGACTTATACGTAAAAATAAATAAATTTGAAGAATCATCTGAAGTATGACAATGATTCCTGACCGCAGATGTTCAAAAGGTGGATACCGTTATCCATTGGATTAATTTCTGTCCAATACTAGATAACGCAATTGGTTTCCCTAATAGATATCCGATGGATAGTGATTTTTGATAGCGCTATGTAACGTTTGAACAACTGCGGCAAAATCATTATTTCATCTTTCTTCCTTTATCAACTCAACATTTTCACATTGACCATAATGCACCTTGTTAACCCAGTAATGTTCAAGTTGTTAATCACGAGTTGATCACGTCACGTGATCCGTCAGTAAAAGTACGGAGTTATTCGAGACAGACAAGCATGGCGTTGTTTTTCTTATTCACTCGGTCAATAGTACAAACCCATCAAAAATTTTGCATAGCCATTGTTTCCAATTTCTCCCGGGTATTACTGGCATACCAAAGAAAATCGAAGACAACGCCGAGTTATGCAAAAATTTTGGGAAGTACATTAGGTGCATTATGGCCTAGGTGAAAATGGTGAAATTTAGGAAGAATAAGGCTTTGTCATGGGTGCTAAACACATAAAATAAAATTGTATCATTACCATGGAGGTGGTCAGCCGTCTTGGATTTATAATAGTGGTAATGGTAATGAACCGACCCATTGTCTGCAAACGGTAAAAAAAAATTTATAAACTATGATTAAATAAAATTATTGGATAAATCGTACGTACGGGGAGGCTGCCAAAGTATATTGCTGTCTAAAATTAAGTACCTTTGTTGTTTAGAAGGGCGAGGATTGTAAAATCAGCACTGTATTCGAAAGCTACGTCAATGAATAATCCATCAGTTGTAATATCTTATTTATTAACGCTGAAAATAATTAGAGTGAAACCTTCAAGTAATCTCACTAGCTTCCATCTCTCCGCCGAGTGCCCGCTTGCAGGCCAAAATTTGATGAACAGACGTAAATACTTCTAAGGCGACAAACAAAACGGCCAAGAGAAATAAAAGGAGTTTAATAAGTCCTTCATGATTCGAGGTGTCTTCAATTATAACAAAAAAAAAAAGCTATTGAACTCCTAAGAAAAGGGAAGGCAACTATCATTATTAACTTCCATGTTATAATTAATTATACATGCTGTCACTGTTGTTATCAACTAAAAGAGCATAATTAGTTGTCTTTTCTTCATAAATGATGTCCATGCATTTCACATCGAAATAAACTTTCTAGTAAATTTCATAATGCAAATTAAGGGAGAAACAATTTATCAGTTATTTTTAACATCATCATCATCATTATTATTATATTGTTACTATTAGCAAATGATTTACTTGCCTCTTGGCGTGGAAGGAGCACCTTGAATGGACGGACTATGTGGAGCATAAGCCGGCTGGGGTGCCGGTGCTGTGGACGGAGCCGGAGGAGATGGTGGCGCTAATGGAGGTTGGGACGGCGGAGCCGGATGAGCTGGCGCGGCAGGTAAGGCAGGCGGAGGTGCAGCTGGAGGTGGTGACGGAGGAAGAGGTGGGGCTGCTGGAGCTGGTGGAGCAGCTGGAGGTGCAGCTGGCGGTGCATATTGTCCGGGAACAACTGAAGGGGGAGATGTGACCGGGGTTCCGGGGGATGAACTTGAAGAACCTTGTTCGGCTGTCACAGTTACGGGAAAAAAATAATCACAGTTAGAAACCACAGGTCTTGAAATACTTGGTTCCCCATTTAACAAGTCTCCTCGATTTCCACCTGGGTCTTTAGCGTAGAAGGTCACGTGGCTGTGCAGTTCTGGTCGATCTATCAAAAGTTTCAGTTTAAAGCCAGATCCAGAGACGAGATATTCCTCGTGTTTTAGTGAAGAGTGCAATGTAAAAGGAGAGCCAACCTTGTTGTCGAAGATTACCGCAACACAGTATGCTGTGATAAAAAGCAACAAGTTTATGGTGAACCATGGTCTGCCTCGGATACTGTCGGATACAGGAAAGTCCATTTTTAAACATTTCAGAGGCAATTATTTCAACGGAGTTACGTACATTATAGTTAGGGTCATAATGGGGAGTTTGCTCTGACGGTTAAAGGCTAAAAATTGTTAACAGTTACCTTCTTTTATTATTCCAACATGACGTCATTACCATACAAGAAAATTGTACACATGCCACAGTCGGAGTCAGACGATTTACAGTCGACTGTTCTTCAGGGTCGTCCGACGTTGATGATTCAGTGAAATGATAATTTTCTTTCTGACTCGTTTGTAAATAAGCCCTTGATGGCTGGCGTTAAAAAAATTTAGCTTTTTGATGGTTGACGGTTACGTCCTCGGTCGTCTGACGGTTAAAGCCAATATGACCGTCTTAAGGTGGTGCGTTCACTGTGAACAGTGTCAGACTGTTTATCAAGTTGATCTAAATGAAATCTGTTTAAACCTTCTCCAACTATCCTCATCCGTACCCACTTTCAATTAATTTCTTTTTTTTTTCTGTATTTTTAATAAAAGTTGAAAGCGGGGACAATATCCTTTGCGCGATAAATGGCTGCTTATTGGAAAGGTGGGTTTTGTGAGATTATTTGATGTTTCTTTCGGAAAGTTATGGCCATAAATACCATAATATGACCGAAGAGTCCCCCTTCCTATTTGAGCCATTCTCTCGACTCAAAAAATTTAAATAGGCGCTCATTTGACACCATATTTGTTTATCATCTATGATTAGGTGGCAGCAATTCCTTCTTTATTTTGTATCAAAGGGAAGGGGAGGATTTATCAAGGGAAAACTTGTATTTGAGGAAGTTACGTAAATTCATCGTCTATCTCTCACGTTTGTTAGAGGGTTGATGTGATGAGCTCGCTCCAGCAGCAGAGGTGCCGGGACCCGTTTGGCCCATAGTCCCTTGTCCTGCCTGAGCTCCCGGTTGTGTTGTTCCCGCTGGGCAAACTGGTATACAGGTTGGTAGACCAAAAGGAGACGGTGGTTTATTCGAAACCAAATGTGGTGGATGAGGAAGAGGTTGTCCGCTTATTTCTGGAGTTTCCGCTGGCCCAATAAAGTTTTTACAGTTCCTAAACTTGTCGCCATTTTTTTTTATTGGGTCGAGTATAAAGGCACAACGTGGAAGAACGTCTGGGTTACCACTGTAAAAGTCTAGAGCAAGTTTACTTATTTTGTGAACTCCACGATCTTCAGCCCTACCTTCGTCGCAGACATACCAGTCTTTGTGCATCGAATTGAAGAGAAAATTGCGAGTGTACGTCACGACGTCGTAGACAAAAAATGAACTGTCTTTATCTGGGGATTTAATAACAGATGAATATTAAAATGTTAAGACGGAATCCACCAGGAAATTGAGTAATCTTAATATTCAGTGGACAAAATCCTCGTACCAGAATAATTTAAAGAATATTGCAATCTTTTTTAAATGTTTTATTTCTTCCGTTTGTAATCATTTACTTATACTATTTTTACATTTCAAATTTCTTTCATATCACTAATTCAACGGTTTTTGTTTTCATATAGATGTACTTTTAAGGTTCACTTTTCTTCTAATTTAAATTTTCACCTGATATCATAGTATCATATCGCACACTATCGCTTGCTGGCCGATTTTTTCCAAAAAGAACGAAAAGAAAAATAAAACAACGTCTGTGTACAGGCTAGCTATTCTTTATTTCAAATTTTAACGTCTTAGCTTTATCTTATCATTGTATGCAAGACCCTGAAGAAGAAGCCCGTGCCTTCATAAATATTGGTAAAAGAAATATATATTCCCGACAGTAAAATCGGCATTACCTCTTTTGTTTCTTGAAAGTTAGCATTCCACTTGAACTTCCCGCCAATCAGCTTACCTTCGACGGAATGCCGTCACGGATAAAAGGGCTAGGTTACTAAGCATGAAGAAAAGTGGCGGCTCGCGAAACTGAGTCTTTAAGTGTAGAGGAAAAACTTTCACTCTTAAAAACTTTCGCGCGGTTTTCCAAATCCTAGCCTTATCTCAGTCCAAAACATTTTCTCATTCTTTTTTCAGAACTGGCCTCTGAAAGCTGTTCTCTGTTCGCCAATCTATTACCTTTTTCCTGGTGGGAGCGGTTATCCCATAAATTTTGGATAGGTGTGTGCCGCCTTAAACCCTGACTCTATTTATGGATCAGACAGACCAAAACTGATACCTTATTTAAGGCCCAAACTTGAAAAATGTGGCAATTCAAGGGAAAAACAAAAAATAAAATTTAATGGAAACACACGAATCTTTCTTTAATTGCTTCCTTTCTCTCGAAAGTAAAGTTCAGTTTTAACAGGTGATTTATTTCTCGTGAAGATTGGCATATACGCGATACGAACTTGAATTTTTAGCTCCTATAGCAATGGTACCCTCTCTAAGGATCACACCTAGAACCAAGGGAGGATAGACGAGCACAACGCAAACAAGGGTAAAAACAATGCCCTATTCAAGGATGGAAGCCCTCAAAATCCATATAGCCCATATATGGGTGTACCTTCCCCGGTTACCTTGTTCAAGGGAAGTCAACAAAAGCATTATTTATTATTAAGAAGTATTTGACACTAGACGGTCTTATTCATCTGAAAAAAAAAAACACAAACACGTTTATAGCTGAATAACTAATAAATTTATACCTCCTCGTGGTTCCATTTAAAACCGTATCCGTATTTAGATAGACCATAATGGGCAAAAGCTATACCCATTTTTGTGACAAAAACTGTACCATTTGGACATGCCTACATATCATAGCTTATATAAGGGAGCACCACACCCCGCGGCCTATGGATCTAAAAGCAAAAGATTCTGATGTATACCTACCGAAAAGTTCCGTTCCGTCTCTCTTTTGGAGAATGAAGTGATAGTTCTTTTGGCGCAAGAAATATCCTGGCCGACATGCAGATTCAAAGGAAACTGTGTCTCTCGATGTGCTGGCTTCTTTTGACAAGGCAGGAATACGGGTAATAAATACCTGACAAAATTTATCTACATATAATAAACCATATTTTGATCTCCAGCAATCGTTGAGAGAGGCATCTTCCTGGCTGTACGGTGCAACCATTGAATGAAAAGTATACATTCCACTTGCTACGACTAAGACAAAGAAATAATGAACAAATAATTTAGAAAGACATATTTAAGTATAATGAAAATAACAGAAAAGTACAAGAACAACAATAAACGAATCTTTATATAGGATAATCCTTTTTTCTATTTCATTGCTTTAATAACTCTAAATGGTAACAATTATAATAGATAAATAATTTATTCCAACTTGCAAGTCATATGACTTCTACTAATTCAGATAATGCTGGTTATACTTATATCAACAACAACAACAACAACACTAATTTATTTAACCTCGTTATAAGAGTACAAGTGCTCGTTCAAAATACGAACGTGCATTAAATCTAAAATTATATAATAATACCTAGTATAAAAAAATTAAACGTATAATCTATAATCTATGTACACATGAATATAAAAAATTATAGAAATTACAAAAAAAAATTGAAAATATGAAAATTACAGCTGAATCGATCTTAGCTTAGACTTAAAAATATCAACACTATGGGCCAGCTTGACATCTTCTGGAAGTTTATTCCATAGTTGAGCGCAAGAAAGAATATTCGTTTGAGTTTTATCTTTTTTACTTTCACCCGCGGTTTTTGAGCCTTGTGCCGCTCAAAGGTGAAGAGGTAAAGATCAAAGCCCCAAAAGTATCAAAAACTTTGAAAACCCAATAAATGAATGAATGAGTGAATGAATGCATGCATGCATGAATGACTGACTGAATGAATGAATCAGAATGGATGGATGCATGCATGCATGCATACATGGATGCATGAATGCAAGGGTAGAAAGATGACTTCATCTCTTCTATGGTTTCAATTTATTGATAATAGATGATACTTCAAAGGCAAATAGAAACTATTCAGATAACTATTCACTAACTATTGCCTCGTTATCTATCTTCAAAACTTACATTTGAACTCAGACATGAGATATTCTTAGTAATTTGATAGAATGATTTTAAACGTAAAAATGATCTTGTAAAAACAGCTACACCGTCTATCCAAACATTAGCGGGTTTTCCAAAGCAAAATTTAATTTGCTAGTATCGATAACATTATCTGACTTACTTTTCCTCGCTCCCCCGGCCTTCCAGACCAAATTAAGTGCCATTAATTGTGGATCTTCTCCTGGTTTTGGTATATACGTCACTTTGGCAGGTTTTGTTGTGCCAGAGCTGGCTCCGCCTGTTCCAGCACTTCCAGTTCCAACGCCTACACTTGCAGCACCGGAAACCTGAGAGCCTCCTCCACCAGCAGCCGCTGCACCTCCTGCTGCAGCACCACCAGACGAGCTACTTCCCGTACCGGTGCTCCCAGTAGCCCCAGCACCTACAGCACCCCCTGATCCTCCAGCTCCACCGGCTCCCCCGGCTCCCCCAGAAGCACCTGCCGCTGCACCTGTACTTCCTGCAGCTGCCGTAGCTCCACCACTACCAGTAGCTCCAGCCGTGCCACCTGTTCCAGTCGAGCCTGCACTTCCGCCGGCTCCACCAGAGCCACCTACCCCGACAGTCCCTCCAGCCCAAGCATTCGCTGCTGCCCCTGCAGCTGCACTGGCTCCTGTCATTCCAGGTCCAGTGACCGAGACCACGTTACCATCCACTACGTTAATCTTATATTTATGCCCGTCGTTACCATGAAGATTGTTTAACCCATCCTCCAGTGTTTTTGTAATCATTCTGATGGCTGCGTTTTCTCCTGCAGTTCCTCCAGCCCATGCTCCAGCTTGTACTCCTGCCATTGCACCAGCTTTAGCTCCTGCTTTTGCGCCTGTTTTCTTGGCCCATCTTTCGCCAAAAGATAGTCCAGCCTTCGCACCAGCTTCCGCGGCTACCTTAAGCAAAATGGCTTGGTAGGAGAAGTTTTGATCTGTTCATAAGAACAAAAAAGTAACTAATTTTACATCGAAATAAACAAAGTCAGTCTTTACTTTCAAGTTCCTCGCCATGCGAGGTTTACAATTTGTCGGAATTCGCATGCATGCGTGAATACGCATGGATCTCTAGCGTGTTAGCCTGAAACACGAGGCGGCAATATATCGGGCTCACGGGTATCCACAGTTAGCTAGCAAAGACCGCGAGTAAACCAAACCCCGCAAAAAACGCCATTTTAACGGCCACGAAATGCTTTGGCGATGAATTTCGACTGTGGAAGTACTTTAAAGAGAAATGGGCGCGATTTAGGCCGTTAAATTCAAAATAAGACCGAAAATCCAGGTAAGAGAACATTTTTTTTGCGTCTTACTTAGCAGTCGAGTTTTATCGTATATCGGCTCTACAGGGCATTTGTTCTTCGAATGCAAAAAAGGGGTCCAAATTCAGCTTTCTACAGTCAAAACCCTGCTTTTTTCCTGCTTGACGTTTAATACGGCTTGACCAGCTTTAAACTGCGTTTTGACTTGAGGCTCATATCTGGTTCATTACACAGCGTCTTGGTAAGCACGCACCTCACCTAGGAAGCAAGGGTTTCGAGTTTGAATCTTGGATAAATCTATCACTTGGTTAACGGCAATGTTTTTTTTTACTTGAGGCTCTGGTTCATTACGTAGCGTTGTGGTAGAACCTTACCTAGCAAGTAAGGGTTTAGAGTTTGAATCTTGGATAAACCTATCATTTCGTTAATTATTTATTATCTTCGACTATGTTTTTTTTTCTTTCTTGGCTTCGTCTCTCTTTATTCCTCCTACTTTCCCTTACCCTGAGCTCATGAGGTTCTGCGATCGAATTTCTTATTTATTCATTCCAAATATTTCTCACTTTCTGATTGGTTCAAATCCCACCGTTGATTCTTCATAAACAGCCATCGTTGACCAAATGTGGAAGACGTTTTCGAGGACAAGTCCTTGGGACGAGGTTGAGTTGTTTTGGTAGAGCAGTAGAAAATGGCGGAACATTTCACACGTTTTGCGAAGAAGAAATAGGCTAACTACTGCATGCCTCAAAACATAGCAAGAATAATAAGACTACGATTGGACCGACGACATTTGCTATTTGGAGAATATCTGCAGAACTGAACATCCCTTTATCATCCAATAGTCGTTAATTAAAAGTATACAAACCGACTGAAGCTTCGCTTTTAGGCTTGGCTAAAACTATATATCTATCAAAATCTGCCAAAGGCTAATTCTTCAGTAGCCCGTGCTGTTTTCTATGCACTTGTTAAAGATGCGAAACATTATTTCCTGCATGTACTGCTCAAGGTTTGCTGCTCTGCGTGAAAAGTTGTTTGCCTCGGCTGCCCAGCTATTTGGAAATAGATGGCATTGTGCCTCTGGTAAGGAAAAAATTGGTTGACTCTTTATGGTATTTCTCTGAATACTGATTTTCAAAATGACGTTGGGTTGTTCCAGTTTGCCCAATCGTTTATTTCTCTGTCCAGCAGTTTTTGCTAACTACTCGATACTTTGTGCGTGTTTTTGTTTGTTTGCTCGTTTTGTTTCGTTTTGTTCGATCGTGACTTTTGGACGTTAACAGTGCTTCCAAATAGATCACACTCACACTTGTGACGTAGAAGCCCGAAAAATACGTTTCTTGCAATTGGCCACTATGAATGGATAAATAGCGCCCCCAAAGGAGTGTTCAATTGATAAACTGGGCCGTTGAGAAGTTGTTGACCCCACGGAATCATACAAATGAAAAAACGTTTTAAATTCGACAGTGGAAAAATGCATCTCATTCGTCGTACGAATGAATCAAATCGTTTTCAACTAGGAATTAAAACACTAGAGATCCTGAGTTGTCCAAATAGACATGACTGTCCCCTTTCCTCATTTGACCAATAGTCAACTTGAATCTGTTTGCCTTTTTCATAAAGAAAAACTTCTCTTCCATACTTCTTGTCCTGTAAGCGGGAATACACAACCGAGAGGATTTAATTTAAGTCCGATTGTCAGATAAGGGAATCCAAGACACTCTTGGATTGTCGATTCCAAGCTACGGATTCCGGACTCCAGAGACTGGATTCCGGATTATTGTCAGTGGAACTTGGATTCCGGATTCCAATCTTTAGTGGGATTCCGGATTCCTTGAGCTGTATTCCGGACTCTACAGAAAGCCAGGATTCCAGATTTACACATTTCTGATTTCCGGATTCCACAGGCAAAAATTCCGGGACTCCGGAATTCGGATTTCTTTACATGGGGAGAAAGAAATTTCCAGCGTATTGTCACAATAGGCTCCTAATGAAGTTGTCGATTCGAAGGATTCTAATATGCATTATTATTATAATAACAATATGCATTATTCCTTCGGACTTCGACAGCTCATCCCGCTGAATCGAGAGAAATCTTCCTCCCAACCATTGTCTGCACTCTGACATCTCAATCAGCCCACGCTGGGAGGTCACTGAAGCGCTGGACTTGTTATTTACAGATTTCAAGTCCCGCCCTGACCGTCAGTTTGATTTGTTCTCGGTAATCTCAAGTTCCAATTGTCGGCGGCCAAGCTCATAAAATAGCCAACTGGCATCATAATGGTTTGCCTCCCACCAATCAAGTATTTATCATCATCATCATCATCATCATCATCATCATCATCATCATCATCATCATCATCATCATCATCATCGTCATCATCATCATCATTTATCTTTAAGGCCCCAGTTGTTCAAAAAGTGGATAACGCTATCCACTGGATAAATCTCTATCCATTGAATGGCGCAATTTGATTCCCTTATACTTATCTGCTGGATAGTGAATTATCCGGTGGATAGCGCTATCCAACGTTTGAACAAGCCGGACCAGGTTGAAAGTATCGAAAAAGTTCATTGTAACTGACTTACGGGGTGGAACAGGCAAACTGGTCCTCAAGAATGCAGAGGGTATCACTGTGTAATTTGTCCCGTCAGGTGCCTGCATTCCAACTTCTAAGTGATCATCTTGATGATCATCTTTCATTCTAGTTTCCATGTAATAATATTTACCCTTTTCCAGATGAATAGGAAGAGATATTTGGTTTAGATACCTGTATAGGTCCATACGTATAACGCTGATTAGATCACGTCTCTTATGCCTTCGATTTGGTTCTTTAATCCCGGGTAAAAGTCGGGATGTATAAATGAAAATCCGCGGGGGGGGGGGGGGAGTCCGCATATGAAAGGGGTGGGGATGCTCGTCGTCTCGCATAGGGCTGTACATTTTGGATTTTGGTCTCACTTAGGGTGTTCTGGGCAAAACGCCATCATATTTAGCCGTGAAGGTCTCGTTTAGGGTTTCAAGGGAAAAAATATAAAAATATATATATTGTCTGTGTTTTAACATGGTCTCTTTTAGGGGTAAAAAAAAAAGCTTGGGCTACGCCCAGATCAGTCTCCTTTAGGGGTTTAATTCAAAATTTCCGACGAGCATCCCCACCCCTTTCATATGCAGAGTCCCCCCCGAGTGAAAACCTGCATAAATTGACCCGGGGTCACTCAAGGGAGGTTCGGGAAGAGGTGTGCCGCCATTTCACTACACTGTTTCAGACAAGAGACCTAATTTCATGACCCTCATCCATTTCGTTTCCACACACAGAATAAAGTAATTTTTCAAACTAGATTTTTTGAAAAACATTGTCGGGTAACACACATGTAGACCGCTCTGCCAAATAAGTATTGACTTATAATAAAGCGCACAACGGAGTTCAAACTGCACGAGCGCGCATCAGACCTGATTATTTCAATTGTAAACTGTTTACTGTTTGCCGTGTTTAGTTCTGTTTTAGAAAAAAATCATTCATTTCGCTACCCAGTTTAAGACAAGAGACCTTACTTAAGACCCTAATTAATTTTGTTCCGTATACATTATCAAACCATTTTTTAAACAAACATTCTGGAATTAGACTTTCTACAAAAAAAAAAAAACATTCCCGTTGATACCATGTAGGACCATGTAGACAACTCATCGCCAACATTCACACCTTTTTAAAGGCTTTTTATCATGAAAGACATCCTGTTCAAGACGCTAAATTTTGAAACTATATCCCCTGTTTAAGACTCAAGACCCTGAAAACCATACCCTGTTCAGCGGCACATATCCGTCAAGGCCAAATAATTGAGTGCCCCCCCGCCCCCCTCCCCGGGGAGGGTGCGACACAAATTTAAGTACAAAACTAGCTTGCATAGCAAGCGTTTCCGTGCGAGTTCATCACGAAATTTGGGATGAGAGCAAAAAAGAGGAATAAAGGGGGAAGGGGAGGGGAGAAAAGGAAACCTATTTCCCCCTCCCCTCTACCTTCGATCTTCCTTTTTTTGTTATTCTTGCTCCATATTTAGTGCACTAACTCGATCGGAAGCGCTAGCCTGCGTAGCAGGCGCTTGGAAGTAACCGCCCAAGAAAGAACGGGCACGCGAGAGGGACAAGCGAGGGGAGAGGCGTTTCTCCCTCGAGCGCCCCGTTCTTTCTTGCTCCCATTACTTCCAAGCGCGTTCTACGCAGGCTAGTTCAAAACATCTTTCAACTCACCTATCAAACTCATATGGTTGAGTTGGAAATCCTCCCTCAACCAACGCAATCAGCGAAAGGTGGACAGGTTTCTCATTGGTACTAATATAAAGCTCACTACCGGCATCTGATGCTGAGAGAAATTACATGCACACGTTATACACCGTGCACAAAAGAATGGATTTGCACAACTTTTACTATGTTTGCCATATATTTACTCCCCAATATTTAAATACTTGCGCCATATTTGCCTAGTCCCTATTGACTGAGAAGGCCATGGAGAACGCCGTACAGGGACTAGGGGAAAGTGTAAACATGAACATTCGTTGGTTGCCAGTAAAAAACCACTGGAAGGGGAGAGTAACGGTTTGCCAGTAAGATGAAGATTAGAGGGCGCTTCTAATTGTTAGAACTGGCCGGCCGGACCGCTACAGTGGTAAAGAGAATCCCTAGGCTCTATTAATCAAGACTATTCAACCAGATCAGCCTATTCATCAATAGTATATTCAGCATTGGTAGGTTTTGAGAAAATTTCGAGAAAAACCTAGAATTTTTTAATTTTTTTTTCAAAATAACCAGTTCGATCGCGGGCCAGTTTTGACTTTCGGTAAGCGCATGTCTAATAATTACAACTCCATTGCGTAGTATTTTGATAACATTAGCCTGCATAGCAGGCTCTTTATCAGCCAAGCGAGGCAAACGCGGCAAGTGCGCGAAGAGCAAAATGCTGCGTGCGCCTAGCTTGGCTCATACAGCGCCTGTTATGCAGGCTAGATAACATGTGCCTTTCTGGATCGAACCCCTTCATTGGTCAAACACCCCAATAATACGAATAAGTTTGGTATGTTCAGTTGCACTGTTGAGCATTCACCGATCTACTGCCGTGCTTGTCTTCAAAGACTGATCAACCGTAACGTCCCCCTTATCTCTTAACTCCTCTTTCTTGCATGCCTAATTAAGACTAAGCTACAAATTTCTAGAATCAAATTAAATTCCCTCACAAAGCATGAAGCGGTAGATTCCAGTCTGCTGTGGAACAAAATACGTCCTTGCTCGAGCACCAAAATAGTCAGCCCAACTGTGCGGTTGCTGGAATTCAGGAAGACATATTGTTTTCGATGGCAGCCTTGGAAAACGAGGGTCCATGACGAGGAATTTAACACGCTTGTAATCTATCCGGTCCCATCTTTCCAAATAGATGCCGTTGGTAACTGAAATGGAAACAGTTTCACTTTGAATGTTGCAATTGAAATCGTCCCGAGGCCTCCTTGTATATATAGGGAGCACCCCTTCCCCAGGGCTCTTCTGGCGAATAAGTCAGACGATAACGTCTAAAATGAGCCGTAAGCCAAGATTAGAGTGATAGAGATACGAGTAGAGAGTAGAGAGTAGACATTCGAGTCACAATTCTGACATTTTGTGGGCAATCCTTCAGCTGAGTGAACGGGTAAATATCTTCCAAGGCCGAGTTGTTCAAATCTGGGTTAAGATAACCCAGGGTTAGTGCGAGATTTGAATTCAGATTTGAAAGCTTAGAAAACGTTTCAGTTTTAATTCTTTTTGTCCACAAGTTGATGATTGGAAGAAAATTATCCTGGAAATGCTTTTGAACACAAAGAAAAGAAACCAGGATTAAATTTAACCCCGGGTTAAGCGCTAATCGGCCCTTGAACAACTGGGCCCAGGGGTGTTTTGCTTTGATGTAATTTCACCTTCAGACAAGTCAGAAAACTGACTAACATATTTACTAGGATCCGGAGTTTTAACTTACAAGTAAGTGCTGGCGTCAGAGTCGGAAGAAAATACGGAGAATACAGTTTGAAAATAGATAAGAAAAAGAAAGGAACTCCTGCGAATTAGGGTGGGTAAGTCTTAGTATTTAAAAGGAATAAAAATTGTGAAGTATACAACGGGAGAGGCCTTCGAGTAAATTTCCAGAGTGCAAGCGGGATGAAAAACGAGGCCTGAGTTTCAATGAATTGCCTTTTGATATATTTTATAGATTTCTTTATTTGCCGTAGAAGTATTCATCAAGGTCACAAACGATTAAGTGGTGAATCCCGAGGAAGACAAGAGATTTTAATGCGTTTGGCTGCTCTTCTATCTCAACAATTTTTGCCCATTCGCGAATGGCGGTGCGAAGGCATTACTAATACATTTTCAGCAATAATCAAGGTCAATGGACGAAACGACAGTTTAATGTGGTGGTCGAGAAGATATAAAGAAAACAATTAGTTCAATGGTTAGCCATGAGGAGATAGCTTCAAAGAGCGATATATATTTTGAATCCAAGGTTCCAAGCTATTTCTTTCGCCCCAAAGAACAAATGTAATTTAATGGTCAAATTATCAGCTGAATTGTATCACTCGACATGTACAGATTTTGACATAACGATCAAATTTAACTCCTCAAAGGGCGAAAATAATACTTTGATTTGCATGTACCGAAGTAGCTTTAGACGCAAGGCTGGTTAATCAGGTTAATGCTTGGCACCGTCCTGTCTTTTCTCACGAGACCAGCAAGCCAGAGTCGCCGGTTAAATCCGAATGGAAGTATGTTTGCCTGGCACTTCACTACTGCTGAATGTACAGGGAAAAAACTATTTCCAAAAAGGAGGATTTGAATGATCGATGTCTTCGCTCCTCCATATGTATTTGCGAATCGGCAAAAAGAACAGCCAAACACATAATCCTCCTATCTTCCACGAGACTCATAACTAAAACGCTCTGGATCGAGACATTGATGAATACTTTATAGACATCTAGAAAATGAAAAAAGCAATTGCTTAACACACATCTAGCTTACTTCCCTGCTAGCAAAGGTCTCTCACGACGAGGCAAAAATTTTGGCTTCGTCGTGAGAGACCTCTGCCTGCACCCTGAAATCTATTCGAAGTCCAAGTGCGTTTTACGTGATGTCATCGTACAGGAGCGAGTACCCCGGATAATAAGCAAAACTAATCGACTGCGCATGCTTCTGATCTTGCATCCGACAAATTTTGGCTTTTTCCCGCTATTGCAGAGAATAGTGTGCTGGCTCGCATAAGGCTCGCCAGCAATCAAAGGCGTTACCAAAAAGAATTTTCGTTGTTTATAATTTACTTTATTACTCACTGTTACAGGATGGCTTCCAAGAACTAAATGCTCGCCGCTTTCTAAGCAGTTCACGTTCAGCCTCTAGAATTTTAAAAAAGGCACTCAAAGCTTAGTGATATTGTATAACGGATTTATTCTCCTACAGTGTGATCTCGAATTTTAGGCAGTTTAAGATATCACGACGACGACGGTAACGAGAACTTAATGCCAAATTTCACTTTTTATGAAGAACGTAAACAAGCGAAGTAGAAATTTTCTTTCTCTCTCTGAAGTTGGATATAGTTCTTAGGAATTCAACTCCCGGAAAGTTTTTGCCTACATTAGACAAAGTAGGTGAGTTCTGGCCGGGATAATAATTGCGATGACGATTGGAAGCCGGAACGCAAATTCACCATTTTAAGCGTTGACCCACTCGACTGTCACCACCGGCCGCTGTCGCCGTCCTCGGATTTTAAATTCGTCTTAAACGTACCTGGCAGGACTGAAGCACATTTGGCTGACTGAAGATTTTTTGGAAGTACTAATCTCTTAAAAATAAACAGTCAGTGAGCAATTTCTGTCTTTACACACCTCCATAATCATCAATGAATCGATCGAAAAGCTATTTCCAAAAAAAGCGTTCGAGATCGCTAAATACGGAGCACTATTAGTAAGGTTATAAAACTAATCAATCTGCCCGCCTTTGGTACGTTTTACCAATAATATACTGGACTTAATTCCTCTGTTTCCTTTATTAAGTGTTTTTTCTTTCATCAACAAGTGTTTTTTGTTCTTTATTTAGAGCTCAACCTCGTGAATCTTGACTACTACAAAAACGTGTTTAAAACTCTGAAAACCAAAGTTTGTCCAGACATTTAATTCTATGACATTCATATCTGTGCGATTAAACGCAAAAAATAAACAGGTAAACAGGATTAGATACATCTAGGGTCAGAACGAAGTGGTTATCACTTCGAGATGCGATCAAAGAATCGTGTTTGCCAAGTCAACTTTTCAGTTCAAAGTTGATATCAGGACAGTTGCCGCGGCTTGCCTTGTCATTCTACAATTAAGTAAAGACGTTTACGTGTTATTCTCTTATTCCATTTAGTTCTGTTTAGCTTTAGAATGGCCGTAAATGTAAACAATAAATAGCGAGTTTTATCAACAAACAGCGACAATATAATTACAGTGGTGCTAAAACCATTTAACGTACCTGTTGACTTGTGTCTTTTACCGCCTTGCTTGTCCCCGTTTGAAAATTTACAAAGTAAAGCATATGTTGCGCAGTAGAACACTGCTGAAGCGGTACACTTCATTGGACGTCGCTGTTTAGTGGCTGGTAAGGACGTTTCACCGTTACTTTTTGAAGGCTAAAGTCTCTTGTCTGACGAAGACTGAAGCAATATATGACCACCTGCCGAAGAACCTTGAGGCAACTATCAGAGAAATCAATTGAATACCAGCTTGCATGGGTAGTTGAAAAATAAAATTACCAGAGATTTACATTATTCACTACTCATTACTTACTGATTACTTGCGTTGCAGCTGGTGGCGTTATTGGTGTTCCAGAATGCTTTGCCTACTGTAGTTTTAGAATTCCAATGTCTTTTCGGGGGACATACAAAGAGAAAAAGGGTGTGAAAAACGTGGGAAGCTTTTAGCGAGCTGATACTTCCGATCGCCGAAAGTGGGCGTTCCCTGTCAAGGCTGTATAGATATCTAGCCTCGCCAGGAGACGTGCGTGGGAGGCTAATAGATATCTTGCAAGAATTTAACTGGATTATAATTTTACTATGAACAAATCTCTCTAGTCGTTCAGGTGATAATGGGCGTGAGTCCATTTATCTGAATCGGTAAACTTTCCTTTCATTCCTGTTGATAAAAGAAAATTTACCAATCAAAAATGCATCCATTTTCTGTTCGACAACTTATTCTGTCGAGTTCGCCCCAAGTAAGGGAATCCAATCTTGGATTCTGGATTCGGCCACGCCGTGGATTCCAGCCTCGTACCCAGGCCAGTTCTCGCTATCCGTTACCAGAGGAGGCTTGGAACCGAGTGCGATAGCGTCCTCGGCGAATTTCCCGACAAGCTTGACAGGTGACGTCACATCCGAAATCGCCGAGGACGACGGGGAACGAGGCTGCGTGGATTCCAGATTAAAGGTGCCGTATTCCGGATTCTTTGTCAATGGTTAGAGGGATTCCGGATTCTAAGAACTGTTTTCCGGATTTCAAACCCCGGGATTTCCGGAATCCACAGCAAAAATTTGATGCAATCTGGAATTCCAGAAGCAAAAATTTCCCCGATTCCGGAGGGGCCGTGTCGAGTCAAAAACAAGCCACAGTCTATTTGTGCAGTCGCACGAACGGGAAGTTTGTCATAGAGCCCCTTAAATCAACATGCTGGAAAATTTCATGCTGACTTTCTGAGACGCTATTTTGTCGTTTGGCAACTTATATTATATCAAGTCCCCAAAGACTGTCCATTCGTAAAATTCAAACGGTAGGAACACTTCGCTGCAGTTGCAAAGCCCTTTATATCATTTAAAGATCTTTGAAGTCTCTCTAATAAAATCCATTTCCGTTTACTGACAATTCATTCTTCCCATTTGACAATGATTTTGTCTACTTATGGAACCGGTATGTAGGAGTCAACGACTCATTGTATGGCCTTTTATGCTTGGTAATTTCCAGCTCTCTTAAATGAGATGCACTTTTCCGTTTGACAAATTAAGTCACTCTGCCGGATTCTTCGGAGTAAAAAATGATTCTATCCATTCGTAAGACACGTGAGAACCGACAATTTTTTGTAGGGCCGTTTACACTAGGCAATTTACAATTCTCTCAGCTAAGATACATTTTTCGGTTCGAAAACTAATTCTTTCGAATAGACAATTACTTTTTCTGTTCATCCTGGGCTCGTACCGTGAATAGACAACTATGTTGCAGGTCCCTGTAAGCTTGACAGTTTTCTCCCACCGAACTCTCTCAAATGAGAAAGACCACCAATCGAAATCTTTGACAGTTACTTGTGGAACAGTACATAGCAAACAGTAACAAACAATACATAACCTTCAAGACTTACTGGGTGGAACAGGCAAACTGGTCCTCAAGAATGTCGAGGGTATCACTGTGTAATTTGTCCCGTCAGGTGTCTGCATTCCAACTTCTAAGTGATCATTTTGATGATCGTCTTTCATTATCGTTTCCATGTAATAATATTTTCCCTTCACCAGAGGAATAGGAAGTGATATTTGGTTCTCATACCTATATAGATTTATACATATAACGTTGATTATATTACTGGTTATCCCCGATATGGTCCTTTATTTAATCCCATCACTGAAACTAAAAGCTCACTCTGTAATATATAGATTTAGCCAGGGCTAAAAGCGAAGCTCCCATAAATAAATTTATATTTTAAATCAAACAATAAACTTGTAATCCACAAATCAGTTAACTTAAGGGCACATTCATGTGACTTTTGAGGGAAAGGATAAGTTATTTTAGAGTGAAACATCTTAAATCGAGTTGATAGCCTAAATATATGTACACCCAAAAACTAGCAAACATCTTCTATCACATTCAAGAGCCATAATGGCTCTTGATCACAGTAGATTAGGCCTGGAAAAAAAATTCTTGGAAAACAAATCAGGCCGCATTTTTTTGTGTTCGACAGGTTTACTTTACAAATTCTTGCCAACAAATCTGAGGGTGTGTAAACCAGCTTTTTATACTTTTTATACATCACATCTGAGGTGAAACAGTACTTTTTATCATACAGACCTCGGACAGAATACGGCATTTCACAATTTTTCAATATTCAGGACGATCAATCGTGGGCTTTAAGCGAAACCGTTTAAAAAATTCCTAAAATCACCCATACGGCCAGCCGGTTCTCATTTTTAGTGCGAGCTGTCAGTGTGATCGAGTGTTTGAATGAACTTTAATGGAGATACGCTTCAACATAATAACGAATTTATTATCATTATTTTTTGTTATTTAATGGTTCCAGTTATAACGATGTGTAATCTTATAAAGCGTTTGATACGCGCGACATTTCTAAGTACTCCTGCGATGTTCATGAACGATGAAAACAAACACCACGGACAAGCGATTAAAATTGCAAGAGAGACTACAAACAATCAATAAAAGAAATATAATTCGGTAAAACATTTACAGAGACAACCATTTTCATTCACGAAGACAAGTATTAAAGTGTCTCTAAAAATCCTGAGTCTTTAAGCTTAAAGCTTAAGCTTAAGTTTATTTTGTTTTACTTTCAGCCGGCCTCCCGGTGTTTGTTTTTTTTTCAAAGGTGAACTCCTCGAAACAAGAAAATCACTCAAAGTTTTCTTTCTACAACCAAATTTATAACTAAATATTCTTCGGAACGTTTTTTTTTTCTATTTGCCGTGAGAAAAAAGTTCTGTAAGCTTATATCAAACCTGATACTAGATCAGATCATTGACTCAAATCTCAACAAACGTGCAAAAACTTGCCGCATAAACTGTGCTCGACTTCATGAAATTAGATATAACAAAAACAAACATTAAATACAATAATTACTCAGGCTTACCATTCGAGATTCAGTTCCCGAAAGATATCAAGGAAGGCCATAGTTGCTTGAAACTTTTAAACCCTCTTACGCATTGAGCAAAGTGACAGATGAAAACGATGCCATCCGAAATCGGATAACCCAATTTTTACAAGCGACGCATTTCTCAACCAAAAACCCAATAAACAAACCAGCCATGGATAACAGAAGACTCTTGATAGCAGCTGTATTTCATTTTGTACATCCGGTGGAAAAAGACAGTTAAAAACATCACAAGTTGACACAAAACTCTGTCAGCTTTTGCTGTCAAGGTAAACAACTTTCAAGATGCTGCATAAATTTTCCGCATGAACTCACCTGTCAAATTTTGACCAATCAGAGTACAAAAATTGGACGTAGAGCGTGACCAACGCGTGACTATGGTAAGAAAAGTCTTCCCCGCCTTTACTTTTAAAAAAGTGGCTGAATTTTCGCGTCCGAGGTCAGTTTGAAATCAAAATCTTGACAGTGCGGGGCCATAGTGACATAAACACAACATATTTCATATGAATCATTGGAAAAAATAGACTTGAGCCTGTGATCATTTGAAACTGGTAATTTGTCAGCGGATAACTTCAAAAAAGTACTCGACCTCGATGGGTCGACACTTGAGCCCGCGGTACGGTCAGGTGATACTGGTCAGCGGATATCCCGTTTTGACAGCTGTCAATTGATCACAACATCGATGTGCAATTAGTTTTCTATTGGGCTCCCAAACTAGCTAAAAGTGTGAGAGTAAACATTGGTTTCCCTGTGTTGCGGACGGACGGTCGTACGGTCACGTGATTAGCAAATTTTCTCGGATGGGTAGATTACCACATTTCCTTAGCTGTGGAGCTCCGCTATTAGCCTGTTTACAGTCGCCTACTTCCCTCAAACATAATAGGGGAGAGAGTGGAGGGAGGTTAACTTTATATCCGCCTCTTCAGAGACTTAGAGGCTCTTAGATTAATAAGATAACTAAAGAGAACATATAAATCTATTCCTATCTTTGAGGCTTGAGGTTCAGGTATGAATTCCGTAAACTGCCGCTCAAAAGCACCCCCTCCCTCCCGCTCACTCTGTATAAGCCTGTTTGCAGCCGTTTCCATCCCCGTCTAACGGAAGGGAGCTTTAGAAACGACGACGACAACGATGACGTCAGCAAAAACGTTTCACGTGTTTAGTTTTTTTGTTGAGCCACATTTTTAGTTCACTTTTCAGAATCATTGATGGAAGGAAACCGTTCTAAATAGCATTTAACAAAATGTGCATTTTTAATTAGGTTGTCATGCCTTAAGTGGCTTTGCCTGAGGTAGCAAGAGAGGACAGAAAATAGTTCCAATGCCTATAAATATACTCTGTATACCAGGTCAACAAATCTCAGGGCCATTGTTCAGTTTTGGAATTCAATTGTTGCGAAGATACGTTTTAGGTTTTTAAAAGACAGCAAATAGCATTACGTAGCTCCCTTTACAACAGTAAACGACGCCAATATAGTTTTAGGGTTGTCTCAATATTTTTGACCGTGATGTCGACAGCAAGTGTGCAAAAATAGCCTAACTTGGGCAGTGAAATGAGAAAAATTAAACTTTGGAAAATCGTTGGGAATTCATTAGATAAGGTTCAAAAATTGTGCATGAATGGAACGGTCACCTAGAAATTTTTGGTCGTCCTCAAGTAATAGAAAATTCCACGCAATATTTGCTTCTCCGAACAGATATTTTACAGAAAACAATCTTTGGATACCCCTGATGACTCTTAAAAAAGAAAGGTGAACACCCTTTGAGTCGCTTTTAGCGTTCGAAAGCTGATTCAGATGCTTGCATTAAAAATATATTTTTAAAAAAAACGTTTAAAAAAATTGACCTGTGCAGATGTCGAAATAGCAACCGACAGGACTTATATTTATATAGTTAAGACCTTATAAAAAGCCCGAAGAAACAATGTTTCCCGTTTGTAAACTGGAAATGGAGGACGAATATCACTTTTTAACTGTATGCCACGCTTACTAGGAAATAAGAAACGTTCTACTCGATAGCTTGAAAAATGAATATCTTATAAGAATGAACAAAATGTTACCAAATGAAATATTCATGTTTTCCCTAACGAGAAGCCTAAACCCCCAAAATTGATAGCTAAGCGAATGCTTTAAAATAACGAGAAAAAAAGGTCAAAATAAGTGTCTGTGTGTATGTAATCGCTATTTATAATAATTTGTTATGTATAAAAATGTTGGACAACAGTCGATGTATCAGCTGATATAAGACCCCTAATAAAATATTGTCTTGTCTTGTCTTGTCTAGTCGAACCTCGAAGTCTGACCACCTCTCGTAAGCGACCACTTATCCAAATCACCAAACATTTCCCAGTCAAACCCTTTTAGTTGAAACCTCTCATAAAAGACCATCTCCAATAAGCGCTGAGCTCTTTTGGGGGCTGACGGTTTTATAATTTTCTGTTGTTTTAACCTCCTGTAAGCGACTACTTGATGCGTAGTTTCAATGTTCTCTTTATGTGGCGCGACTCAGAGTAAACAAAAAACGTTTAGTGACTACACAGAATAGAATATAGTAACTGCTTGCTTGCAAACAATTCTCTTCAATCCATAAAATAGATGAGTCCGGACCTCTTCTTGGAAGAGACACCCTGTGATTTGATTCATGTGAACGACCACCTCCCGCAAGCGACCACTAAATTTTCGCATCTTGGGTGATCACATACGGGAGATTTGACCCAGCTGTAATTATCACTCAATTAACACTAGGAAAAACGTTTACCAAGTTGTCAGCCTAGTCCCTAGGCATTCTCTCTTGCCCCGTTGTCCCCGCGAGGACTGAGAAGGAGCGAGTGAGTCTCTCAGTCGGTGACGTCACAGCTCCAGGTAGAATCCAGGACTGACCAAGCAGAGACGGCCTAGGGACAAGGCTGCTAAGTTGTATGAAATTCATGATTTTACTTACGGTTGCAAGGTGGTTCCCAAGAACCAAATGAACGCCGCTTTCTAACCTGTTCATGTTCAGCCTCTAGGAAATACAAAAACCGATCACTCTTTAATCTAGTCTGCAAATCTGCCCGTCTCTCATCGGCCCTCAAGCCTGTAAGTTCGCCTGAGACACAGGCTATTATTTTAGAAACACCCGGCAAAACTCAGCAAGGATACATTTTTTTCGTTAGTAAAACTCAGTCTTTTGAGAGATTTAGAGTCGCGTTTCAGCAAACGACAAATGAGAATTTGCAGCTGATGACCATGTTTTCCCTTCCTCAAAAAATAAGTATTTTTGCGTTAGTTTCATCCATAAGAATTGTATTGGGCAGTTTATATCTGCTCATTTCCTATTTCGAGGATGCTTAACTTGAATCTGCTGTTTCAAAGTGCACTAAGCGATGGATCCTATTTTGCCATCGGCAATTCGTTTGAACCCTCTATTAAATAAATGCTTGGGGGCATACTTTTTTCACACTTTCTTTTAAATTTTAAGTTAGTTAATAATAAATAGTGAAAAATTAGGGCACTCGAAAGTTGTATCTCTTTCAACAGCCCTTTCGTGCAGACATTGATCCTCTCTGATCTAGATTTAACACAAAAAAAGAATTAGATACATTTGGATTCAGACTGAAGCGGGTAAAAGTGGAAACAATTTCGATAACGGTTTATCCATAAGTGAACACTAGATCGGCTTTGACATTTTACCGTCGTGTTATTTTGAGAAGTACTTAAGATATGATCGTTTAATTTATTTATCGTTTTTATACGTGTTCCTTATCTTATTAGGTTCATTTTAGTTAAAAGACTGGCACAGAATGTAAACATTGGATCGTGAGAACGAAAAACATCAACAAAATAATTACAATTGTGCTAAAACCACTTAACGTACCTGTTGATACGTGCTGATTTTCGCTTTCTTGGCGCCCTTTTGAAAATTGAAAAACCAAAGTGTATACTGCGCAGTAAAGAACTGCCGTTAAATACTTCATTGCACGTCGCTGGCTCTCGACTCAACAAGGACGTTTAACGATATATTTTTTATGGTAAAATCACCCTTGTTTTGACAGACAATGAACAATGAAGTAAGATGAGCCACCTGCTGGGCACCCTCATCGCAGATTCATAGAAAAAATCACCTGACTATAGTTACCAGCTAGTAGATGTTGTCAAATCAGTCCGCTGAAAAAATAAAGATAATAAAATAACAATAATAATAATAATATTAACAATAATCATAACTATAACAAAATTGTCAAATCTCATTGGCTATCGACTGCCCTGATTTCAACCTTAGTTGGACAGTTTAATAGGACAGTACGCGTCATGCCTAAGTAGTTGGACAGTACGCGCCATCACGCGCGCGCTTAAATGGCTTTTTTTCACTGTTAGCAAAACAAAATTTCGAATTTCTTGTGTTTTGATTAAAAAAATAGCCTATTATATTACAAATTTTGTTAAAGTTATGGTTAATTGGTAACAGAACTTCGTGTCCTCCAACTCGGTCTGTAATCATACTCGTGATTAAACAAATAGGACTCCCGCTACGCGGTCGTCCGATTTTGTTAATCACTCGTATGACCGACAAAATGACAAACTTAAGGTGTTTCGATACAGTTTTCGTTCGAGTCGTTTCAGAGATATAAAAAAAAAACCGCTTAAAATCCAAATTTTGAATGAAGTTGCACTTAGACAGGTGGTGAGAAAACGGGTTAGTTTTCAAGATGGCAAGAACGAAAATACACCAAAACTTCCTAGCATCGAAATATGATATTAAGCAGCATTCTGACGCTACTTAAGAATAATTTGAGTCATTTATAACGTTTTTTCTTTTAAATAATCTATCACGGCTATTGAAAATTGAAGCTTTGAAATATATTTTCGTTTTAGTCGAATTCAAACATACAGAATTTTTTACTTCTTACGAAGATTGTTTGCTAAACACCAAACTTTAAGTTCCTAGTGCTGGATTTTCAGTAGCTGGTCTAGATCATACAAAATTCGGCTTTTATCAATATCAAATTATTTTGTTTATTGTTGTCATAGTAATATCGATTTTACTTAAAACCACATTTTCACAAATTTCAATCCATAGCCAATTACTGGTGAAAATTTTATAGCGATAGGACAAGCAAAAAAACACTTTTAAGGGGATTGCAGTGAAGAATATCGGTATGGCCTCTGAAAAAACTATATCGAAACACCTTAATTTTATTTCTTAGTTTTATGCTAATCCGGCATTTCACAACCTTCCTCTCGGTTGACCCATCATAGCTGTATTCTTATTGTAATTATGGTTTGTAGATATTCATTTTCAGGATATTTTATAATTGTAAAATAGTTTTTACCCTTTTTAGTCTTATTCATATATATATTTATAGTTCTTTTTCTTAAACGATATGTATTTTTGGCTACTTAACTTTCGTTTTATAATTTTAGTTTGAGGGCCATTAGTTATTCAGTTGAAGTACTGTCCCGTGTTACCCTCGTTAAATAAAGTTGATTAGTATGTGTAATCAAATGGTGACGAGTGAAATTAGGAAATAATTTCACGCGCGTTTTGTCCAAATCTTAATAATTTCCCGAGCGCCAAAATTAAGGAGTGATTTGTCACCTATGATATTATTATTATTATTAAATGCCTGAAAAATGCCCAAGCGGAAGGAGGGGGGAAGGCATGCTTGGAATTGACTGAGCCATTAATTCCCAGCAAGAAAAAACAATCTCTCCTAATCGCAAAAATTAGTTTACGCAAGACAGAAAAAATCACCAATCTGCAAAAAGATAATTTCCGAATAATTTTCAAATAGAGACTTAAATGTGAGCCATAGGAAACGCTAAACAAAATGGGCCACTTCCATGATACAGCCCCTTTATTTTGGTAGAAAAGAGCTTACGAAACGACGACGACAACGTCAACAAGAACGGCAAAAATGCAATACGTTTATACAAACAAAATAACAACTGTGCACGTGCATCATGCTTTTTTGTATATTTCTTTGCCATCACTGCACGACTACGACGTGAAAATACCTAATTTCACGTTTTGTGGGGAACGCGAACACAAGACACAATAAAGAAAAACGACTTTCTTTTTCTTTTCCTGAACTTCTGTAGAGTCACTTAGAATTCAACTCCAGAAAAAAATGCCAACATTTGACAAATTGAACGAGATGGAATAAAAGCGATAAAGTTTGAAGCAGCGCGACTTCACTTTTTAAGTGACGTTTTCGTAGCCTTTGCCGTCGTTGTTGCTTAAGCTCCCTAGAATGTCGGCTAGACAGTTTGGCTGAGGCTTTCTCTTTGTGCGAAGGCTGCTCGCTAGCAGGACCTCAAGTCAGCTCTCCAGTTCTCTTCCCTCGCCCCTTAGTCAAGAGCTTGCTGGAAGCCAAGCTTGTGAGTATCTACAACGACGCATATAAAGCTGAAAAGCCGGATAATGTAATCAAGGCCCTTGTCTAGCTGTTCATTAAGGTTTCTGTGCTGTTTTCTAGCCCGACCAAGGTCTAAGTCGTCTAATCACCAAGTGCAGGACAAAATGTACATGTTTCATCTACATTATGGAAGTTCCATTTTCTAGGACAAAGGCAAACTCATTCCTCTGTTGTTTGATCTTCGTCGCCCTCGTCGTCAACGTATTCGTCCAAGTCTCGCTTACAGCAGTGTATCGGGCAGGCGGGAGGGCATGGAACAGAATTAGGAGAACAGCTGCTTGGGCAAGCTTCAGATCAAAGATATGAAAAAATATAGGGTATCAGTAAAAACACTCTTCTTTGCTGTTAAAATGTTTACATACGAGTCGAGATTGGCTATCTGATCTAATTATTATTTTACTATCCTTCACATACGCTCGATTTCCGCCGTCTCCAGGGTCTGGACTTTGATCCTCCCCGAAGCTCTTTTGGGGAGATGAGTACATGTGGGGGCTCATTTTCCTGAGTATCGGTTGGTAATCGAACCAATCCTTCACACATGTAATGTCTGATTAGTGATGACTTATACGTAAAAATAAATAAATTTGAAGATCTGAAGTGTGACAATGATTCTTGGCCCCGGATGTTCAAAAGGTGGATACCGTTATCCAGTGGATAAATTTCTGTCCAGTACGAGATAGCGCAATTGGTATCCCTAATAGATATCCGCTGGATAGTGATTTATCCGGTAGCCTGCGTAGCAGGCGTCGAAAGGGGTAGGGGGTAGGGGATAGGGAGGAAGGGAAAAAGGGGAGGGGGATTGGGGAGAGGGGGAGGGGAAGCCTGCTCTAAGAACCCCCTTTTGTTCATATCTGCGGACGCTGGCGTCCGCAAATTCCTGATTGGCTGAGCCGTAATGAGTAACATATTGAAATGCGCGTTTCACAAATCAACAAACAGTCGAGATGGCAGCGGTAGACGTGGATGTCGTAGAGAGTGCTTTGGGAGATGTGAATTTATCTAGTGGTAGAGAAACTGTTTTAAAACCAGAGCAAGAATCAGCAGTAAGGGCTCCGACAGAGATGTTCTGGAGGTTTTGCGGACCGGATACGGCAAGAGTTTAATTTACCAAATGTTTGTACGCGCGAACGAGCTAAATGGTAATGCGGCGATTCTCGTCATTTCGCCACTGAAAAGTATTATCGAAGACCAGGTGCAGGAGATGGAATTGTTGGGCTACCCAGCGAAAGATTTAGCCAATTTATCGAACGATGACATTCGCCGATGTAACTTAACAATAAAAGAGGGTGGTTTTACCTCATGCCAAAATGCTGCTTATTCCAATAAAGTTGTTTTTATCTGCTGGGTAGATTATGCTCTGGAAGGTTCAGCATTTATACTGAGCAAATGTTATTTTAGCCGCATGTTTCACACTGAGAGGTCATGACATACGTATCGATTGACTGTAGTTATTGTTTTCTGGTCGGCATGATTTGCCCTCTGATGCAAGCGCAATTTCTTTGACCTCTTTTGAAGCGTAAAGCTTTTTTTATTACGGCTGAATAAGGGTTCCAGTTTTCTCCAAAGTGCCCTCTGGATCTGAATAACTAAGCGAATTTCTTTAGTCCGTGAGTGTAATGTTTTTCTGCAATGGCGAGTGTAGCGACACTTGATTGTCAGTAAGCGTAATCGGATTACTAGAAAATTGGTAGACGTTATGCAAAAACATAGCCTCTTAGAGCAGGCGCTCCCTTCCCTTTTCCCTTTCTCCCTCCCCCTTTCCCCTCCCCTTTTTGCGCCTGCCACGCAGGCTATTTATCCGGTTGATAGCGCTATCTAACGTTTGAACAACTGGGGCAAGATCATTATTTGATCTTCCTTCCTGTATCAACTCAACATTTTCACATTGACCATAATGCAGCTTGTTAACCCTGTAATGTTGTTAATCACGAGTTCATCACGTCACGTGATCCGTCAGTAAAAGTACTGAGTTATTCGAGACAAACAAGCATGGCGTTGTTTTCTTGTTCACTCGGTCGATAGTACAAACCCATCAAATTTTGCATAACCATTGTTTCCAATTTCTCCTGGGTATTACTGGCGCACCAAGGAAAATCGACGACAACGCCGAGTTATGCAAAAATTTTGGGAAGTAAATTAAGTGCATTATGGCCTAGGTGAAAATAGTGAACTTTAGGAAGAATAAGGCTTTGTCATGGGTGCTAAATACATAAAATAAAAGTGTATCATTACCATGTAGGTGGTCAGCCGTCTTGGATTTATAATAGTGGTAATGGTAATGAACCGACCCATTGTCTGAAAACAGTAAAAAAAAAACAATTTCTTTTTTTATAAACTATGAAAAATGAAATTATTGGATAAATCGTACGTTAGAGGAGGCTGCCAACGTATATTGCTGTCTAAAATTAAGTAACTTTGTTACGGTTTAAAAGGGCGAGGATTTATATTGTAAAATCAGTATTGAATTCGAAGGCTACGTCATTGAGTAATCCATCACTTGCAATATCAAAAAATTATTACTTAATTGTCTTCAATTATAAGAAAAAAGAAAGCTATTGAACTGCTTAGAACAGAGAAGGCAACTATCATAATTAACTTCCACGTTATAATTAAGTATACATACTGTCACTGTTATTATCAACTCAAAGAGCATAATTAGTTGTCTTTTCTTCAGAACTGATATCCATGCATTTCACATCGAAATAAACTCTCTAGTAAATTTCATAATGCAAATCAAGGGAAAAACAATTTATCAGTTACTATTTTTAACATCATCATCATCATCAACGTTATTATATTGTTACTATTAGCAAATGATTTACTTGCCTCTTGGCGTGGAAGGAGCACCTTGAATGGACGGACTATGTGGAGCATAAGCCGGCTGGGGTGCCGGTGCTGTGGACGGAGCCGGAGGAGATGGTGGCGCTAATGGAGGTTGGGACGGCGGGGCCGGATACGCTGGCGCAGGAGGTAAGGCAGGCGGAGGTGCAGCAGGAGGTGGTGGAGGAGGAAGAGGTGGTGACGGAGGAAGAGGTGGGGCTGCTGGAGCTGGTGGAGCAGCTGGCGGTGCAGCTGGCGGCGCATACTGTCCGGGAACAGATGAAGAGGGAGATGCGACCAGGGCTCCGGGGGCTGAACTTGAAGAGCCTTGTTCGGCTGTCACAGTTACGGGGAAAAAGTAATCACAGTTAGAAACCACTGGCCTTGAAATACTTGGTTCCCCATTTAACAAGTCTTCTCGATTTCCAACTGGGTCTTTAGCGTAGAATGTCACGTGGCTGTGCAGTTGTGGTCGATCTATCAAAAGTTTCAGTTTAAAGCCAGATCCAGTGACGAGATATCCCTCGTGTTTTAGAGAAGAGTACAATGTAAAAGGAGAGCCAACCTTGTTGTCGAAGATTACCGCAACACAGTATGCTGTGATTAAAAGCAACAAGTTTGTGGTGAACCATGGTCTGCCTCGGATACAGGAAAGTCCATTTTTAAACATTTGAGAGGCAATTATTTCAACGGAGTTACGTACATTATAGTAAGGGTCATAATGGGGGGTTTTTTCTGACGGTTAAAGGCTAAAAATTGTTAACAGTTACCTTCTTTTATTATTCCAACATGACGTCATTACCATACAAGAAAATTATACACATACCACAGTTGGAGTCAGACGAGTTACAGTCGACTGTTCTGCCGGGTCGACCGATGATGATGATAATTAGTGAAATAATAATTTTCTTTCTAACTCGTTTGTAAATGAGCCCTTGATGGGCTGCGTTAAAAAATTCAGCTTTTTGATGGTTGGCGGCTACGTCCTCGGTCGTCTGACGGTTAACGCCAATATGACCCTCTTGAGGAGGTGCGTTCACTGTGAACAGTGTCCGTGGTTATCAAGTTGATCTGAATGCAGTCTGTTTAAACCTTCTCCAATTATCCCCATCTTTACCCACTTTTAATTAATTTCTTTTTTTCTGCATTTTTAATAAAAGTTGAAAGCGAGGACAATATCTTTTGCTCGATAAATGGCTGCTTATTGGAAAGGTGGGTTTTGTGCGATTATTTGATGTTTCTTTCGGAAAGTTATGGCCATAAATACCATAATATGACCGAAGAGTCCCTCTTCCTATTTGAGCCATCCTCTCGACTCAAAAAATTTAAATAGGCGCTCATTTGACACCATATTTGTTTATCATCTCCCTTGATTGCTCAAGGGTATGATTAGGTGGCAGCAATTACTTCTTTTTTGTATCAAAGGGAAGGGGGGATTTATCAAGGGAAAACTTGTATTTGAGGAAGTTAAGTATATTCATCGTCTATCTCTCACGTTTTTTAGAGGGTTGATGTGATGAGCTCCCTCCAGCAGCAGAGGTGCCGGGACCCGCTTGGCCCATACTCCCTTGTCCTGCCTGAGCTCCAGGCTGTGTTGGTCCCGCTGGGCAAACTGGTATACAGGTTGGTAGACCAAAAGGAGACGGTGGTTTATTCGAAACCAAATGTGGTGGATGAGGAAGAGGTTGTCCGCTTATTTCTGGAGTTTCCGCTGGCCCAATAAAGTTTTTACAGTTCCTAAACTTGTCGCCATTTTTTTCTATTGGGTTGAGTATAAAGGCACAACGTGGAAGAACGTCTGGGTTACCACTGTAAAAGTCTAGACCAAGTTTGCTTATTTTGTGAACTCCACGATCTTCAGCCTTATTTTCCTCGCAGACATACCAGTCTTTGTGCATCGAATTGAAGAGAAAATTGCGAGTGTACGTCATGACGTCGTAGACAAAAAATGAACTGTCTTTATCTGGGGATTTAATAACATATAACAATTAAAATATTAAGACGGAATCCACCAGGAAATTGAGTAATTTTAATATTCAGTGGACAAAATCCTTGTACCAGAATAATTTAAAGTTTTTCCGTTTGTAATCATTTATTTATACTATTGTTACATTTCAAATTTCTTGCATATCACTAATTCAACGGTTTTTGTTTTCATATATAAACGTTCACTTTTCTTCTAATTTAAATTTTCACCTGTTATCATACTATCATATTGCACGCTATCGCTTGCTCGCCGATGTTTTCCAAAAAGAACGAAAAGAAAAATAAAACAACGTACGTGTACAGGCTAGCTATTCTTTATTTTAAATTTTAACGTCTTAGCTTTATCTTATCATTGTATGCAAGACCCTGAAGAAGAAGGCCTTGCCTTCCGAAATATTGGTAAAAGAAATATATATTCCCGACTGTAAAATCAGCCCGTGCTTCTTTTGTTTCTTCAAAGTAGGCATTCCACCCGAACTTCCCGCCAATCAGCTTACCTTCGACGGAATGCCGTCACGAATAAAAGGGCTAGGCTGCTAAGCATGAGGAAAAAAAAGTGACGGCTCGCGAAACTGAGTCTTTAAGTGTAAAGGAAAAACTTAATTTACTCTTTGAAACTTTCGCACGGTTTTCCAAATCCTAGCCTTATTTCAGTCCAAAACATTTTCCCATCCTTTTTTCAGAACTGGCCGGCCTCTGAAAGTTGTTCTCTGTTCGCCAATCTATAACCTCTCAATCTATAACCATATAAGCGAACATGAACACAGGAGACAAAATATTGGGTAAGGACATACAACAATTCCTCCATAAAAATAATGTGAAACAAGGAAGTTTGACGCTTTAGTCGTACAAAACAGCGTTGTAGTCGTGAAAAACAAGGGCAAGGGAAAGACAAAAACGCGTGCTGCACGTGCAAATTTGTTTTTTTGCGAATTAGTGGACAAGGGTGCTGCACGTGCAATTTGTTTTTTTTGCTGATTAGAAACATTAGTCTGAAGCCATTTTCATTGTCTTCCCCTTTGAGCATTACACGATTTAATTTTTTTTAGCACGTATTATTAACCAGAGCTTCGCTTTTAGCCCTGGCTAACTAAATAACAATTATTCACCGAAGTGGAGGTTGCTAGTATTGGATATTAACCGAGGCCGCGAAGCGTCGAGGTAAATATCCATTACTAGCCACCGACACTGAGGTGAATAATTGTTTTAGTATATACTAAAACAGTGAGATAATTGAGCACAAAATGATGATTTTTAACTCATTTACTGTTGCCACCGATTACAATTTTTGGGGCGCGATGACCGAACGGCCGCGGTCGTCGCTTTTTCTTAGCGACAAATAAAACTTTTGAAGTCGTTTGTTTAGCTCTTGCGGGGTAGTTTCTTCAAAAGGAGTTGTGAATTCTGTTTTTATTTAAAATAATTCTGTAAAAAAGATTATTAAATTTAGTTTTAAGCTTATTTATGAACGAGTCAACTAAATAAAGTAACGCAAGACTTAAGCTTAATTTGCATTTGTAAACAAAAAACTTTTTCACCGGTTTTATCGATAACTATTCAAGTCAAAAAGGCAAAGCTTTACCTGTTAAAACTTCCAAACCGAACTTCGTCACCTTCTTCATGTATTTCGGAAATAGCTTGCTTGATTAGTTGTGAAATTTCTCAGTTTGTTACGGCAGCAAACCGGGAAAGCATTTTGCTCGCAACCTACGCGAGTTTGGCGTCGCTCGCTCGGAGGAACTGGAGGTGAATCAGTGAATAGTGCAGGATATTCACTGATTGAGTAGCCAATCAGAGCGCGCGAAATACACTATCCACTGTTTTAGTATATATTAGCTGATATAGTAAGGAACCGTTTCTAAGGATCACACCGAGAACCAAGGGAGGATAGACGAGCACAACGCAAACAAGGGTAAAAACAATGCCCTATTTAAGGATGGAAGCCCTCAAAATCCATATAGCCCATATATGGGTGTACCTCCCACGGTTACCTTGTTCAAGTGAAGTCAACAGAAGTAATTTTTATTATTAAGCATTTGACACTAGACGATCTTATTCATCTGAAAAAAAAAACGTTTATAGCTGAATAACTAATAAATTTATACGTTCTCGTGGTTCCATTTAAAACCGTATCCGTATTCAGATATATAGACCATAATGGGCAAAGCTATACCCATTTTTGTGTCAAAAACTGTACCATTTGGGGCGGCACATGCCTACATATCATAGCTTATATAAGGTAGCACCACACTCCGCGGCTTGGATCTAAAAGCAAAAGATTCTGATGTATACCTACCGAAAAGTTCCGTTCCGTCTCTCTTTTGAAGAATGAAGTGATAGTTCTTTTGGCGCAAGAAATATCCTGGCCAACATGCAGATTCAAAGGAAACTGTGTCTCTCGATGTGCTGGCTGCTTTTGACAAGGCAGGAATACGGGTAATAAATACCTGACAAAGTTTATCTAAGTAGAATAAACCATATTTTGATCTCCAGCAATCGTTGAGAAAGGCATTTTCCTGGCTGTACGGTGCAACCATTGAATGAAAAGTATACATTCCATTTGCTACGACTAAGACAAAGAAATAATGAACAAATAATTTAGAAAGACATATTTAAGTATAATGAAAAGAAAAGAGAAGTACAAGAACAACAATAAACGAATCTTTCTATAGGATAATCCTTTTTTTATATTTCATTGCTTTAATAACTCTAAAAGGTAACAATTATAATGGATTAATCAATTTATTGCAACTTGCAAAATTTATTAATAGAAAACTATAAGTCATATGACTTCTACTAATTCAGATAATGCTAGTTATACCTATATCAACAACAACAACAACAACAACAACAATAATTTATTTAACCTCGTTATCGTCTAGAAGTACAAGTGCTCGTTCAAAAAACGAACGTGCATTAAATCTTAAATTATAATAATAATATCTAGTATAAAAAAAATAACATATAATCTATAATCTATGTACACATGAACATAAAAAATTATAGAAATTACAAAAAAAATTGAAAATAAAAAAATTACAGCTGAATCGATCTTAGCTTTGACTTAAAAATATTAACATTACCGGCCAGCTTGACATATTCTGGAAGTTTATTCCATAGTTGAGCGCAAGAAAGAATATTCGTTTGAGGTTTATCTTTTTTACTTTCACCCGCGGTTGTTGAGCCTTATGCCGCTCAAAGGTGAAGAGGTAAAGATCGAACCCCCCAAAATTATGAAAAACTTTGAAAACCCAGTAAATGAATGAATGAATGCATGCATGCATGAATGACTAACTAAATGAATGAATCAGAATAGACGCATGCATGCATGTATGCATGGATGCATGAATGCAATGGTGGAAAGATGAATTCATCTCTTCTATGGTTTCAATTTATTGATAAAAGATGATACTTCAAAGGCAAATACAAACTATTCAGATAACTATTCACTAACTATTGCCTCGTTATCTATCTGCAAAACTTACATTTGAATTTATTCTTAGTAATTTGATAGAATGATTTTAAACGTAAAAATGGTCTTGTAAAAACAGCTACACCGTCTATTCAAACATTAGCGGGTTTCCCAAAGCAAAATTTAATTTGCTAGCATCGATAACATTATCTGACTTACTTTTCCTCGCTCCCCCGGCCTTCCAGACCAAATTAAGTGCCATTAATTGTGGATCTTCTCCTGGTTTTGGTATATACGTCACTTTGGCATGTTTTATTGTGCCAGAGCTGGCTCCACCTGTTGCAGCACTTCCAGTTCCAACGCCTACACTTGCAGCACCGGAAACCTGAGAGCCTCCTCCACCAGCAGCCGCTGCACCTCCTGCTGCAGCACCACCAGACGAGCTACTTCCTGTACCGGTGCTCCCAGTAGCCCCAGCACCTACAGCACCCCCTGATCCTCCGGCTCCACTGACTCCCCCAGCAGCACCTGCCACTGCACCTGCACTTCCTGCAGCTGCCGTAGCTCCACCACTACCAGTAGCTCCAGCCGTCCCACCCGTTCCAGCAGTTCCAGCCGAGCCTGCACTTCCGCCGGCTCCACCAGACCCACCTAACCCGACAGTCCCTGCAGCCCAAGCATTCGCTGCTGCTCCTGCAGCTGCACTGGCTCCTGTCATTCCAGGTCCAGTGACTGAGACCACGTTACCATCCACTACGTTAATCTTATATTTATGCCCGTCGTTACCATGAAGATTGTTTAACCCATCCTCCAGTGTTTTTGTAATCATTCTGATGGCTGCGTTTTCTCCTGCAGTTCCTCCAGCCCATGCTCCAGCTTGTACTCCTGCCATTGCACCAGCTTTAGCTCCCGCTTTTGCGCCTGTTTTCTTGGCCCATCTTTCGCCAAAAGATAGTCCAGCCTTCGCACCAGCTTCCGCGGCTACCTTAAGCAAAATGGCTTGGTAGGAGAAGTTTTGATCTGTTCATAAGAACAAAAAAGTAACTAATTTTACATCGAGATAAACAAAGTTAGTCTTTACTTTTAAGTTCCTCGCCATGCGAGTTTTACATGATGTTGTCGGAATTCGCATGCATGCTTGAATCTTTGACGCATGGATCTCTGGCGAGGTAGCCCGAAACACGAGGAGGCAATATAATGGGCTCACGGGTGTCCACAGTCACCTAGCAAAAACCCCGCAAAAAACGCCATTCTAGGGGCCACGAAATGCTTTTGGCGATGAATTTCGACTGTGGAGGTACTTCAAAGAGAAATGGACGCGATTTAGGCCGTTAAATTCAGAATAAGACCGAAAATCGAGGTAGAGAACATTTTTTTTGCGTCTTACTTAGCAGTCGAGTTTTATCGTATATCGGCTCTACAGGGCATTTGTTCTTCGAACGCAAAAAAGGGGTCCAAATTCGGCTCTCTAAAGTCAAAACCCTGCTTTTTTCCTGAAATACAACTTTGAATTCATGCTTGACGTTTAATACGGCTTGACCAGCTTTAAACTGCGTTTTCACTTGAGGCTGATATCTGGTTCATTACATAGCGTCTTGGTAAGCACGTACCTCACCTAGGAAGCAAAGGTTTCGAGTTTGAATCTTGGATAAATCTATCACTTCGTTAACGGCAATGTTTTTTTTTTTACTTGAGGCTCTGGTTCATTATGTAGCGTATAGTGGTAAGTACGTGCCTTACTTAGCAAGTAAGGGTTGCGAGTTTAAATCTTGGATAAACCTATCATTTCGTTAATTATTTATTATCTTCGATTATCTTTTTCTTTCTTTCTTGGCTTCGTCTCTCTTTATTTTTACTACTTGCCCTTACCCTGAGCTCATGAGGTTCTGCGATCGAATTTCTTTAATTTATTCATTCCAAATATTACTCACTTTCTGATTGGCTCAAATCCCAAGGTTGATTCTTCATAAACAGCCATCGTTGACCAAATTTGAAAGACGTTTGCGATGACAAGTCCTGGGGACGAGTTTGAGTTGTTTTGGTAGAGCAGTAGAAAATGGCGGAACGTTTCACGCGTTTCGCGAAGAAGAAATAGGCTAACTACTGCATGCCTCAAAACATAGCAAGAACAACAAGACTACAATTGGATCGACGACTTTTGCTATTTGGAGAATAACTGCGGAACTGAACATCCCTTTATCATCCAATAATCGTTAATTGCCAACGAGGCAACCGAGCTAAGAAGCGAGGTTGACTCAGCGGCAGAATTATAACGCCGCGCAATGTAGGCAAAAACTCTCAAATTCTGCGTAACCCTCTAAAATTTGCATTTTTGACCATATTTGGGTGTAAGTAAGACCCCATATTTGGGTAGTGACGCGATGGTCTTGTGTTTACAACTCGTGGTTCAAGATTGGGTGATTCAGTGTGCAGCTGTTCGTTGTCTGTTCAAGAGGACCTAACTGGTGAGCAAGCGTTAATACGATTTCTAGTTTGAAAGGGCAAATAGTGCTCTGGTTTGCTTTATAAATTGTGTTTAAAGCAGCAGCTGATCAAGGAATAGGGTTTTACGCTCAAATTTTTGTCAGAACTAGCTTGTCCTTTGCAGCTCGATTTACCTTGAGGTAGCGTGTTCGCTTCTCGACTCAGAACCAGGGTTTTCAGTGTTCTCTTTTGCTTTGTGAATTGAATTTTAAGCGGTAGTTGATCAAGCCATAGGGTTATATTCTCAAAACTTACACCAGAACCAGCGTGTCCTTCGCAGGTCGGTTTACATTGAGCCAGTCCTCACTTTCCGTGAGGAATGGAACGTATTTGCGGACCTTTTTTTAGAATTTATTTATGCCATTCGAGAGATTTTGTCAACCAGCATGTTTTTTTGCTGCTTGATTCACATTGAGACAGCCCAAAACTCCCGTGAGGAATGCAACGAATTCAGTGCGTACCTTTTGTTTTTCAGACGATCATTATGCCTTTCAACAGACTCTTTGTCCTGTGACACTCGCTCACTTGTATTTTATTCAAGTTTATATTTTTATACCTCTAATACATTCCGCCCTATTCTTGCGCGCTTTTCACATATTTTACTTTACACCAAATTTTGTCTTATGTATATTACCACGCGAAATATTTTTCTTATCCCTGATGACGCTGTTGCTCGGAATTTACTTATTATTTTTAATTTAATCAGTCAAAGGCCTCATTTGAACTATATTTTTCTTTCTAACGTTTATAGCTTTGATACAATGGAATTTTCCATGAAACATAAGTGCTAACATATTTACCAACAAAGCTTCAAGCCATGTTGTTATTGTTTAATAAAAGTGAAAGCCTAGAATGTGCCAAAGTTGTTGTTTTGAAGTTGGGTGCCACCCTTTTCTATAGCGGAATCCATTTTAAACCTCTAAAATTATGAAAAAAAATATCGCGAAGATCTGAATAGGCACATTCCACAAAAGATAAACGAATTCGCCTCGTTGGCACTTGCCGGAAGGTACCCCTAGTTAAAAGTATAAAAACCGATTGAAGCTTTCCTTTTAGGCTTGGCTAAAACTATATATCTATCAAAATCTGCCAAAGGAAAATTCTTCAGTAGCCTGAGCTGTTTTCTATTCACCTGTGAAAGATGCGAAACATTATTTCCTGCATGTACTGCTCAAGGTTTACTGCTCTGCGTGAAAAGTTGTTTGCCTCGGCTGCCCAGCTTTTTGTTTCGTTTTTTTCTGTTCGATCGTGACTTTTCGACGTTAACAGTGCTTCCAAATAGATCACACTCACACTTGTGACGTATAAGCCCGAAAAATACGTTTCTTGGCCGCTATGAATGGATAAATAGCGCCCCCAAAGGAGTGTTCAATTGATAAACTGGGCCGTTGAGAAGTTGTTAATTCCACGGAATCATGCAAATGAAAAAACGTTTTAATTCGACCGTGGAAAAATGCATCTCATTCGTCGTCCGGATGAATCAAATCGTTGTCAACTAGGAATTAAAACACTAGAGATCGTGAGTTGTCAAAATAGACATAACTGTCCCCTTTCCTGATTTTACCAATAGTCAACTTGAATCTGTTTGCATTTTTCATAAAAAAAAAAATTCTCTTCCATATTTCTTGTCCCGTAAGCGGGAATACACAACCGAGAGGATTAAATCCGATTGTCAGATAAGGAAATCCAAGACAGTCTTGGATTGTCGATTCCGAGCTACAGATTCCTGACTCCAGGGACTGGATTCCCGATTCTAGTCAGTGGAACTTGGATTCCGGATTCCAATCGTTAGTAGGATTCCGGATTCCTTGAGCTGTATTCCGGATACTACAGAAAGCCAGGATTCCAGATTTACAAGAAAGCATTTCTGGATTCCAGATTCCACAGGCAAAAATTTCCGGGACTCCGGAGTTCGGATTTCTTTACGTGGGGGGAGAGAAATTTCCAGCGTATTGTCACAATAGGCTCTTAATGAAGTTGTCGATTCGAAGGATTTTAATATGCATTGTTAATAATAATATTGTTAATAACAATATGCATAATTCCCGGACTTCGACAACTCATCCCGCTGAATCGAGAGAAATCTTCCTCCCAACCATTGTCTGCACTCTGACATCTTAATCAGCCCACGCTGGGAGGTCACTGAAGCACTGGACTTGTTATTTACAGATTTCAAGTCCCTCCCTGACCGCCAGATTGATTTGTTCTCGGTAATCCCGAGTTCCAATTGTCGGCGGCCAAGCTCATAAAATAGCCAACTGGCATCATAATGGTTTGCCTCCCACCAATCAAGTGTTTATCATCATCATCATCATCATCATCGTCGTCGTCGTCATCATCATCATTTATCATTTGGTACTAACATAAAGGTCACTACCGACATCTGATGCTGAGAGAAATTACATGCACACGTTGTATACCGTAGGCAAAATAATGGATTTGCACAACTTTTACCATGTTTGCCATATATTTACACCTCAGTGTTTAAATATTTGCGAGATATTTGTGAGGAGCAAATTTGTGCAAATCCATTTTTTCGTCCGGTGATATATATTCGATGTCACACTGGATGGTAAACATACCGTAAATCCTCTATTAAGCCCCTCTCTCCAATAAGCCTCCTCTTTTCAGCGGAAGAAAGTTAATATGCCCACCCTCCCCTCCCCTATTTATTCTTCACTAATAAATGATAGACTGTATTAATCAACCACGGCTGTAAAACTTCGTGTGGACTGATCCAGGATGGTTTTATATTTACCAACAGGAAGATTGGACTTGATTCTGATCCTTGGCTGCATGACCTAAATTTCTTGTACTTCAGTTTTTCCACTTTGTATTCTAATTCTTTATGGAGAACTGATACCATTGTCGTTTCTAAATTAAATAAGCCGCCCCCTTTCAAATAAGCCTTCCGCGTCCATTAATTCCCCCCCCCCCCCCTAGGGGGGGCTTAATAGAGGATTTGCGGTAAGTGTAAACTTACCTAGTCCCTATAGAGTGTTTTCACATGACGTCACGACGGCCATATTGGTGTCCTATCACAATAAAACAGCGGCCATGTTGGTGTGTCCCAAACCAGTCCTGTGGGAGATGAACTCTTTTCTTATGCAAACTCTTTCTCTTGTTCCAATAAATTTGCATAGCTGCTGGCCACGTGAGTGAAAACACTCTATTGACTGAGAAGGCCTTAGAGAACGCTGTACAGGGACTAGGGGAAAGTGCAAACATGAACATTCGTTGATAGCTAGTAAAAAAACCATTCAAAGGGGACAGTAACTGTTTGCCAGTAAGATGAAGATTAGAGGGCGCTTCTCATTGTTAGAACCGGCCGACCAGACCGCTACAGTGGTAAAGAGAATTTCTAGGCTCTATTAATCAAGACTATTTAACCAGATCAGCCTATTCATTTACGGTATCCTGCATTGGTAGATTGTAGGGAAAATTTCGAGAAAAAGCTAGAATTTTTTTATGTCAAAATAACTAGTTCGATTCGATCGCGGGCCAGTTCTGACTTTCAGTAAGCGCATGTCTAATAACTACAATTCCAATGCGTAGTATTTCGCCTGCATAGTAGGCGCTTTATCAGCCAAGTGAGGCATACGCGGCAATTGCGCGAAGCGCAAAATGCTGCGTTCGCCTTGCTTGGATTATACAGCGCCTGTCCTGCAGACTGGATAACATTTGCCTCTCTGGATCAAAACCCTTCATTGGTCAATCACCCCAATAATACGAATCAATTTGGTATGTTCAGTTACACTGTTGAGTATTCACCGATCTACTGCCGTGCTTGTCTTCAAAGACTTCGATCAACCGTAACCCCATTATCCCCTTATCTCTTTTTTTTCTGAAACTAAGGTACAAATTTTTAGAATCAAATTAGATGCCCTCGCAAAGCATGAAGCAGTAAATTCCAGTCTGCTGTGGAACAAAATACGTCCTTGCTCGAGCACCGAAATAATCAGCCCAACGCTGCGGTTGCTGGAAATCAGGAAGACATATTGTTTTCGGTGGCAGCCTTGGATAAGGAGAGTCCATGAGGACGAATTTCACACGCTTGTAATCTATCCGGTCCCATCTTTCCAAATAGATGCCGTTGGTAGCTGAAATGGAAACAGTTTCGCTGGAATGTTGTAAGTGAAATCTCTACCCTTTCATCTCCCTGAAGCCTCCCTGTATAAACAGGGCGCGGCCTCCGGGCTCTTCTGGCGACTAAGAAGTCGGACGATAACGTCTAATTGAGCCGTAGGCAAAGACTAGAGTGACAGAGATACGAGTACAGTGTAGAGAGTAGACATTGGAGTCACAATTCTGACATTTTGTGGGCAATCCTTCAGCTAAGTGAACGGGTTAATATCTTCCAAGGCCGAGTTGTTCAAAGCTGGGTTAAGATAACCCAGGGTTAGTGCGAGATTTGAATTCAGATTTGCAAGCTTAAAAAACATTTCAGTTTTAATTCTTTTTGTCTACAAGTTGATGATTGGAAGAAAATTATCCGAGATGCTTTTGAACACAAGGAAAATTCAAGCGCTAATCTTCCCTCGAACAACTGGGCTCAGGGGTGTTTTGCTTTGATGTAATTTCACCTTCAGACAAGTCAGAAAACTGACTAACATGTTTACTACGAGTTTCAACTTGCAATTAAGTGCTGGCGTCAGAGTCGGAATAAAACACGGAGAATACATTTTGCGAATTAGGGTGGGTAAGCCTTAGTATTTAAAAGAAATAAATATGATATTTTTGAGTATTTGTTAACTATAAAAGGGGAGAGTCCTTCGACTAAATTTCCAGAGTGCAAGCAGATGAAAGGCCCGAGTTTCAATGAATTGCCTTTTGATATATTTTATAGATTTCTTTATTTGTCGTGGAAGTATTCATCAAGGTCACAAACGGTTAAGTGGTGAGTCCCGAGGAAGACAAGAGATTTTAATGCGTTCGGCTGCTCTTCTATCTCAACAATTTTTGCCCATTCGCGAATGGCGGTGCGAAAGCATTACTAATACATTTTCAGCAATAATCAAGGTCAGTGGGCGAACGACAGTTTAATGTGGTGTCCGAGAAGATATAAAGCAAACAATTGGACCTGACGGTAGCCTGCGTGGCAGGCGCTTGCCAACGCGACAATCAAATAATTTTTTAAGTTGACTGGTTAGCCATAAGGAGATAGCTTCAAAGAGCGATATACATTTTGAATCCAAGGCTCCAAGCTATTTCTTTCGCCTCAACGAACAAATGTAATTTAATGGTCAAATTATCAGCTGAATTGTTTAACTCGACATGTACAGATTTTGACATAACGATCAAATTTAACTCCTCGACGGGCGAAAATAATACTTTGATTTGCATGTATGGAAGTTAGCTTTAGACGCAAGGTTGGTTAATCCAGTTAATGCCTCGCACCGTCCAGTCTTTTCTCCCGAGACAAGCAAGCCAGAGTCGGCAGTTAAATCCGAATGGAGGTATGTTTGCCTGGCACTTCACTACTGCTGAATGTACAGAGGAAAAAACTATTTCAAAAAAGGAGGATCTGATCGGTATCTTCGGTCGCACCTCCATATGTATTTGCGAATCGACAAAAAGAGCAGCCAAACACATAATCCTCCCGTCTTCCACGAGATTCATTACTAAAACGCTCTGGATGGAGACATTGATGAATACTTCCACAAGTAAATTAAATAATGACATCTAGAAAATGAAAAAAGAAATTGCTTAATAATAATAATAATAATAATAATAATAATAATAATAATAATAATAATTATAATCCATTTATATAGCGCCTTTTCTACAAGATTCAAAGGCGCTGTTTACAAAAAATTAGATAGAAGTAAAAAGTATAAATAATCGCAAGAAATTGACATTAAAACTAGACGCTAACTACAAAATAGATAAATGTACACAATAGATAAAAAATCAGATAACAAATAAAAACGTCACGATTCATAAGCTCGCATAAAAAGAAATGTTTTAAGTTTGCGTTTAAAATCATCAATTGAATTTGCAGATTTAATATCCTCAGGTAAGTTATTCCAAAGTTCCGGAGCAGCATCAGAAAAAGCTCGTTTACCATACGAATTGAGATTAAAATATGGTTTAACTAATAAATTTCTGTTAGAGGATCTAAGATTGCGGCTAGGTGTATACAATTGAAGGAGTTCCTGTATATAGATTGGAGCTTGATCATGTAGTACTTTGTAAGTAATTAACATAATTTTAAATTCAATACGAAAGGAGACAGGGAGCCAGTGAAGATCCATCAGGACTGGAGTAATATGGCAAAATCTTGGACACTCGTTGACAAGGCGAGCAGCAGAATTTTGAACATGTTGAAGCTTCCGAATAAGATAGGATGGTAGGCCGTACAATAAAGATTTACAATAATCAAGTTTAGAAACTACGAAGGCATGAATAATGATCTTTGCAGCATCATAAGTAAGAAATTTGCGTATGAAACCAATGTTACGAAGATGGAAAAAGGACGACTGACAGACTGCATTGACATGAGGTACCATACAAAGGGACTGATCAAAGATAACTGCAATATTGCGTGCACTGGGGGAGCAGGATACAGTCTCATTACATATATCAACAGAAGATAGTGGTAGCCGAGGTCGATAGGAAGAGGATATTACGAGAACTTCGGACTTGTCTTTATTTAATTTCAACTTGTTGGAAGCATCCATGCGTCCATGTCCCGAACACAGTTTACCAATTTGGCGTTACTTAGATTCATATCAGAAACAGACGACGTCCTGAACGTAATATATAGCTGAGTGTCATCGGCATAAAAGTGATAGAACATTTGATGACCTCGAGCAATCTCGCCAGGAGGGGATGTGTACATTGAATATAACAACGGGCCAAGAAAGGATCCCTGCGGTACACCAAACTCAAGAACATGAGAAACAGAGCACGCACCATTAACCTGCACAAACTGTGTACTATCAGAAAGATATGATCGAAACCTCGCTTACTTCCCTACTAGCAGAGGTCTCTCACGACGAGACAAAAATTTTTGCCTCGTTGTGAGAGACCTCTGCTAGCAGGGAACTCGTTTGCAATATACCTGTACCCTGAAATTTATTCGAAGTCCAAGTGCGTTTCACGTATTGTCATCGTACAACAGCGAATACCCCGGATAAAAAGCAAAACTAATCGACTGCGCATGCTTCTGATCTTACATCCGACAAATTTTGGCTTTTTCCCGCTATTGTAGAGAATAGTGTGCTGGTTTGCATGAGGCTTGCCAGCAATCAAAAACGCTACCAAGAGGAATTTTCGTTGTTTATAATTTACTTTATTACTCACTGTTACAGGATGGCTTCCAAGAACCAAATGCTCGCCGCTTTCGTTCCGTCCCTAGAATTTTAAAAAAGGCACTCAAAGCTTAGTGATATTGTATAACATGTTTATTCTCCTACGGTGTGATCTCGAATTTTGGGCAGTTTAAGATATCACGACGACGACGGTAACGAGAACTTAATGTCAAATGTCACTTTTTATGAAGAACGTAAACAAGCGAAGTCGAAATTTTCTTTCTCTCTCTGCAGTTGGATATAGTTCTTAGGATCTCAACTCCAGAAACGTTTTTGCCTATTGACAAAGTAGGTGAGTTCTGGAATAATAATTGCGATGATGATTGGAAGAACGCAAATTCACTTTTTGAGCGTCGACCCAGTCGACCGTCACCACCAGCCACCGTCGCCGTCCTCGGATTTTAAATTCGTTTTTAACGTACCTGGCAGGACTGAAATACATTTGGCTGACTGATGATTTTTAGCAAGCATTAATCTCTTAAAAATAAACAGTCAGTGAGGAATTTCTGTCTTTACCATACCTCCATAATAATCAATGAATCGATCGAAAAGCCATTTCCAAAATTGCGTTCGAGATCGCCATATACGGAGTAGTACTATAAACCTAATCTATCTGCCCGCCTTCAATACGTTTTACCAATAATACTGGACTTAATTCCTCTTATTCCTTTCTTACGTGTTTTTTCTTTCATCAACAAGTGTTTTTCGTTCTTTATTTAGAGCTTAAGTTCTTGAATCATGACTACTTCGAAAACATGTGTTTAAAACTCTGAAAACCAACGTTTGTCCAGACATT
>OZ037994.1:8220427-8305427 GCA_964035705.1 Porites rus
ATCTAGGGAAATCTTTTAGCCTGAATTTCAGGCATCCCTTCGACCCTAGAGGATGTCTGAAATTCAGGCTGGGAAATCATTTATCTAAGGTTGTATTTCTCGTGGTACTTGCCTGCGAGAACTACAAATGTAATTAAATCTAACAGTTTTTGTTATTATGTACCAAAGGATCTCGGTTTTAGAGAGAATTTTGAGTCTGTAATAGTTTCCACATTTCATATTTTCGAGTTTGTTGATCAGTTGTTACTCATGGATGTGTTTTCTCAGCTGCACTAATTAACGTGTGCCAAAAAACAACGAGGTGGGACTTACCGTTATAAATCGTTAAAATCATGAAAATCGATATTATCGATTTGACACACCAATTTAGTTTATCGATTTTCACCGATTTCCGTTATTAATCGATAAAAATCACTAGAGTGCTATCGATTTTTATCGATACCGATTTTATCGATTGACTACTCCGGGATAAATTTATTGTTATCTTCGAGGCTTGAAGTCCAGGTATGAATTCCGTAAACTGCGGCTCAAAAGCACCCCCCCCCCCCCCCCCCGTTTCCCACTCACTCTGTATAAGCCCGTCTAACAGAAGCGAGCTTTAGAAACGACGACGACAACGATGACGTTAGCAAAAACGTCGCTATTAAAGAGACTGCGCTTTTTTTCAGACTTTGTTGCGGTTACTCCAACTCGTCCAACATGCCATTTTTCGGTGAATTTCCCTGGAATTGAATTCTTAGAGACTAACACTAAGTTTAAAACAGAGAAAGAGAAATTCGTCGTCCTAAGTTTGCGTCCTCCATAAAACGTGGCATGAAAAGAATTTCACCCCGTACTCGTGCAGTGAAAGCAACGAAATGTACAGAAAAAGCGAGATGCACGTGCACAGCTGTTTTGCTTATTAAACTACTGCCTTTTTGCCGTTCTCGTTGTCGTCGCTGTCGTCGTTGCTAAAGCTCCATAGAATAGGGATTAGAGAGAGGAGGGAGAGGCCGTACGCAGGCTAACCCGGCACTGGCGAGGTGCTTTTTATCCGCTTTTCTTGATCGGGAGCAAAAGTTTATTAAAGTGTCTTTTGGGTGATCCATATTTACTCACCTGTTCGGAGACCAAGGGGCTCGTAGATCAATTAGAACTAATGTTTGTCTTGTTTTGATATATTAAAATTCATTCCTGTATCTTAAGATCCAGGGATGAGTAAATATGAGTTTTTAATTTTTATTCTCTTAACACTATACTGTGTTCGGTTCGCTGTTTTCGGGGAAAAGAAACTGAAGTCAATATCATGGTTCGTTGCGTCCTTAAGGACGGTGCCCACTAATGGAAGGTATTTTTTTCTCAGATAATGACTATGTGAGACACGTAGATCATATCTGGGGCTATTGAAATCCAAAAAGAAAACTGGGAGTAACTACACATTTTTGAGAGATAACTGCGCTTCAATATGGAGAAAAACGCTGAATAGGCATCTTTTAGAAAAATGATAAAAAGTTATTTTTTCCCCAAATTTCAGAGTGTACAAGTGAACTGGCACAAACGCAATGATAATTGTAACAAAGTTTCAAAATAAGCAACAAATGATAACATAACAACTGCTCTTTATACGTCTTTTTTTGAAATATCAGCACAGCTGGGAAGTTATCAGCAGTTACCCCTCTCCAAGCGTTTGCCTCAAAAAAAATGTAACCGACATGATCGTTTGCTGAGTAGGCTTATTACTTTCATTTGGTAAGATAAAAAGTAGGGGTTACCACGCGTTTTAAGAAGTAAAGGTGGCTGAACACAGTTTTTGCAGTTTGTGAGTATATCATTTCAAAAGAAAGGTTGCAGCTCACAAGCTTAAACCTGGCAAGTGAATAAACTGATGAAAAATTTTGATTGACAGGTAAAATTTGACGTTTTCATAGTTTCCATGGCAACGTGAACGATTGAATACAACCTTAAAATTCACTTTTGCTCAGTTTACATAAAATTCGCTCATTAGATTTTCCTATAAACTTGCACACAGCTTACTACAATTAAGGTGGCTCCGTCATTAATATTAGAGCATTTTGCTGTAACAAATTTTCCGTCATGACTTTTTCCTTTTTTGAACGATGGCTGCGGAACTTTGCAAAGAACAACAGATATCATTCGGCAATAGTACGAAATATTCCGATTTCACTGATGGTAAATATTTCTCGAGAAATTAGCGCTTAAAAGGACCCTCGTGTTCAAAGAAAATCACGTCTAGTAAAACATTTTGCGCATGCTGATATTTTTTACTGAAATTTCTGGTGTCGGCTTTCATTGACATAATAAATATGCCGGAGAAAATTCAGAAAAATCGTTGGAGCAGAAGTCCGTAATTCAAACTAAAAGTCGCTCAAAATTCAGCAATTGTTTTGGAATTTCAAAAATAAATAACTATCATCTAGAAGGAGCCACCAGTTCGAATTTTTGAGACAGGTAAATAGAGTGTTTGCTAAAAATGAAAACGAAAGCTGATTGCCCATCGTGGCATTCTTTAAAAATTACTTTTTAGTTTTTAAGAAGCACTATAAATTGCTCCAAACCTTGCTCTGACGTCGAATGACTTGTTCCTCGACATTTTTAAAATATCTCTTGTGCGCAGTAACAATAGTGGGCAGCGTCCTTAAGTCCTTTAGTCTGATACTCCAGTAGACTATTCCCAGTCCCCCATTTTTCCGTAAGGTGGAGATCGAGCGCTGACCGACAGGGACAGCCATCTTCGTCTTAAGTGTTTTGAAAGAGGACCGGAATCCCGGATTAAAGTCGGTAATTTGAAATCAAGATTGCCTTCTCTGACTATCCCGCACAGTCTATTCTGTTTAAGGTGGGGCAAACATTTACAAAATATACTATAAATAGAAGCTTTTATCTCACCTGTCAAACTCAAGTGGATAAGTTGGAAATCCTCCATCTATGTGAGAAATCTTTGACTTTGAGTCAGGTTTCTCATTGGTACTAAGAAACAGCTCGCTTCCAGCGTCAGAAGCTGAAAAAAGAGTTATCAAGTACAATCAGTAAAATTTTCTTTCGCGGCTGTTATTAGGAGGCTTAAGCAACTTCGACAACTGCAGCAACGGGAACGTCAAAAACCAATTGATTTTGTCACAGGCGGCCCAGACGTAGTGTGTGTCAATACATTAATATTCACATGGACAAAATGGGATGAGTCGTCGAAACTCCCATGAACTAAAATAGTCCAAAAGTCAAAATATAACAAAACAAAGCTAAGACACCTTTAACTGAACGTCTCCTTCTCCTGGTCGGTTAAAGTGGCATTTTGTTTGGGTTTTACAGTCGTAGGTACTATCCACTAAAGAACCTACGATTGCAAAACTCAACAAAATGCCACTTTAACCGGCCAGGAAAAGAAGGAGACGTTCAGTTAAAGGTATCTTAGCTTTGTTTTGTTATATTTTGACTTTTGGATTATTTTAGTTCATGGGAGTTTCAACGACTCATCCCATTTTGTCCATGTGAATATTAACATATTGACACACACTACGTTTGGGCCGCCTGTGATTTTATGAGCAAAACGTCGGCTTAGCCTCGATTTCCCCCGTTCTCTCAGGCTGGCCCATTTCTCCAAAGTCCCGCTAACTTATCGGGCCCTGAAAGCTGTTCGTGTTTTCGGGGACTAGGCCAAATCATGAGGGAGGGGGAGGAAGAAACGTTTGAAGTGTTTCCTTGCGGGGAGGGGGTTGGGGGGGTTGTTACAGTTTCAACGTGGTAATAACAACTTGTAATAACAATACTGAATAATTAAATTATTCTTTGAAATCGAGGTGAATAGCGGCTAAATATTTACCGAGCCACGAGGTGGCGAGGTAAATATTTCTAAAGCCACTATTCACCGAGATTGAAAAGAAGAATTGTTTTAGAAAAAACACACGAAGTGATTTCAGCAAAATCAGAGAGGAAACCATTAAAAAGTACGATTTGATTGACAGATCAGGTGAGCTAGATACGCGAAATTTTAAAAATAGATCTTTGTAGAATTTTCAAACATGGCAATTCACAAGCTTATCACTTCGTAAACAACAGCGTAATGACTTAAATGGAACCGCTAAAAGTTTGAATTGTTTCCTTAGTAGAGAAGAAAAGAGGAGCTTTGTTGTTTTCTGTTGACTCGCCAAGTTTACATCCGAAAAGGTTTGTTTTGTCGTTCTTCGCATGAAGTGCTGACAAAAATGGCGATTCGGTTCCTCGAGATAAGACTTCGTCTTCATGTAGCATTCTTTCTCCTATTTACTTGAAACGTAGAATTTCTGCAAACATTTGCTTTCAAATTTGTTTGTCTTAATTAAACTTCGTTTTTGAGCCAAATTTTTCTTGTTAGGAAACGCTGAGCTCACGAAACGGCTTCTTCTAGGCGAATAAACGGGAGTTGTAAACAATCCATCGACCACGAAACTCAACTACAGTAAATGGAAAAACGACATTTTGAATCCTTCGAAGTCTTTTCTTGCCTGAAAAACGGTCAACCCTTGGATTTTGTCGACTTTTAAAAGATCTTTCTCTATAAAAACGGGAAAAACCGAGCTCACACATTATCCACTCGCTAGGAGGTGAATATTGTTGAATAGTCCGAGATAGCGAGCCAATCAGATTGCTTAATTCACCAAGATCAATGAGTGTGTATATACTAACCATATTTATCAATATCGCAACCACCCTTCCGCCTCAACCGCTACCTGTACGCCAACAAACATATGGAACGCACTCTCCTAAGCTCCGATTACTCCTAGTACTTCTGAAACAACATTGACGAACAAACAAAGAAATAGAGAAGAAAATTTCCGAATACTGGAACTAGTTGCGGAAAAGAAAAAGTAAACAACATCGAACGTGAATAAAAAACGCGACAAACTACAGGATATGTGAAGGAGCACGCATACAGAAAAAGTATAGAAAATGTGAAATACAAGACCAAAATGACGCGCCGCACATGAGGACAAAAGAAGCAACACACCATGAAAAACGATCCCAAAAGGGAGGAGCGACATACTGAATAAATAAGAGCAGAAGATTCCAAATACTAGACTGAAAGTGACACACACATGAAAACTATTAGATAACTATCAGTTAGTTAATTTAAAATTAGGAGCAGAAAATACTATAAACAAACCAGCCTGAAAGGGATACGCGCTATAAAGGCTGAGGAAACCTAAGAGCGACACCCACGACGAAAGTAAAAAAAAAAATTAGGGCAAAGCACGTTATACAAACTAGTCTAGAAATGCCACTAACCTTAAGGCGACACACGCCATGAAAACAACTTGAAGGTGGTACATGCAATGAAAGTAAGTTGTAAGCGACACGCGCTATGAACACTAAATGGAGAGCAAAATAGGAAAGACACCACGAAACTAGGGTGAAAGCGACACACGCCAGAAATGGCTAACTGGAAGGCGACCCACGCCAGGAAAACAACTTATAAGCGACACACGCTAGAAATGGCTAACTGGAAGGCGACACACGCCGTAAGAACAACCTGAAGGCGACACACGCCATGAAAAAAAAACTTATAAGCGGCACACGCTATGAACACAAAATGGAGAGCAAAATCAGACACCATGAAACTAGTGAAAGCGACTTACGCCAGAAATGGCTAACTGGAAGGCGACACACGTCGAGAAAAACCAACGTGAAGGCGACACATGCCATAACAGCTGAAAGCGACGTACGCTATGAAACAAGACGAAGCGACACACGCTAAGAAAATGAAATGGAGAAAGATACCCGCCATGAAATCCAGTCTGAAAGTGACCCACGCTATAAAAGGTAACTCGAAGGAGGTATCGCAGCCGGGCGAACGGCTTCCAGAACATAAGGAAGGATGGCGACAGGAGCCTCGGCCATGCTCACCGACGAAAGCCGCAACGGCACAAAAAACGCAAGTATATTTGCCCTCTCGGAGCATGAACGCATAGAAAAGCGATCTGATCAGTGATCCTGATGTTGCCAAAGCATTTAAATACTATGCTCAATACCCAGGGGTAATGCAAGGGTCCCAGGAGGGAAAACGTGCTAAGTTATGGGGCCCGCGTGCCCATTTCGGAGCAAACATATCAATGAAAATAGCTTCATTGTATAATTTTAAAAACTATTAGAACGTTGATCTTGAATCTAAACACGGCAAACGTGAAATGACTTTCAGGTTCCGAAAAGTTACCGGAACTTTCGAAGAAACCAGCCTGCGAATACAGCCTGTCTCCTTGCTCCTCACCGGTAAGGACGTTAAACGGGCTCCTTTGTTTTTGCAGGGAGGAGCGCGGGCTCATTTCCCGTACAGCGGCTGGTGAGCGTACAGTTCTGCACGTGGGTAAAGTACTTTAAGTAGGGTTATTAAAGTACCTACCCACGTGCATCACACTTTTTCATACATTTTTTTTGGCGCCCACTGCACGACTATGACTTTGAAACTTCCCGGTGCGACTTACGAATTTCTCTGTTTAAACCTAAATACAGTCTTTAAGAATTCAACTCCAGGAAAAGTCACTCACATTTGACAAATTAAGCGGGTCTAACTATACACTTGAAACAACAAACATTCATTTCTTAGCGACGTTTTCACCGAAGTCGTCCTGGAGGTTGCTGAAGCTCTCTCTTGGCTGGGAATTAGTTAGCCTGCAGAGCAGGCGGTTTTTTGTTGTTGTTGTTTGTTTGTTTGTTTTTTCTTTCATTTAGCATTTTTCAGGCGAACGATAGCCTGTTCGGGGCTTTCAGATTGTGAGGAAGGGGCAAAGAAAAATGAGCACGAAAAAACAGCGGGGGAAGGGTGGGGATTAGGAGAGAAGAAACCCTTCCCTCCTCTTTTCCACTTCCTTTCTTCTTCTTTTCTCTCTCCACTCTCCATTTCGCGCGGCCACTTTCCACTGTCTGAAAACTCCCTGAACGCCTGGAAGTCCCTGGAACAGGCTAAACGAGCCATCATGCTTGCCTTTGCAGAACATATATTTTCTTGATCACTCTAGTAATGAATTGTTAGCCTCTTAGTGGCGCCAATTCAGGAAGAAAGTAAAAAAACTTTTCCTAAATCTAATCTTACCACAATAAGCACATATATGTGTAAAGAGAGAATAGAAGGGAATGAGTAATTCCCTGAGGTAGTTAGAGACGAAACTAAACGAACAATTTCTTTCTCATATCCCTAAGTACGAATCGTCAAATGGACTTACAGAGCATAAAGTGGTAAATTCCGGTCTGCTGTGGAACAAAATACGTCCTTGCTCGAGCACCGAAATAATCAGCCCAATTCTGCGGTTGCTGGAAATCAGGAAGACATATTGTTTCCGATGGCAGCCTTGGATAACGAGGGTCCTTGAGGAGGAATTGTATACGCCTATTATCTATCCGGTCCCATCTTTCTAAATAGATGCCGTTGGTAACTGAAATAGAAACAGTCTCACTGGAATGTTGCAAATATTAACAAAACAAAAGTAAATTCGCGCGCTTTGCGAGTCAATTACTTACATTTGCTACTTGAGTGAAGCCTCAAGAGGGGCTGGGACCGGGTGCTGTACTGCAGCTCAGGGGAAAACTTTTACAGAAGTATACCTTACAAGTGCAGACATTTTTTTAGGGACTGAGAGGGTGTCACAATGGCTACTGACACTTGGAAATTACACTTGTAAAAGATTCATTTAATTGACCTCAGTAAATGTAGCTCCGACGCTAATATAGTTTGTTTTTTCTCATTATTTGATGTCGAGCGTAAGCAAATGCGCAAAGGTCATTCACGCAAATACTATTTTCTGGTCACTAGCTTTTGCATCTCGATTTATAATACTTATTTGATAGTCAAAATTCGCTTGAAAATCGATCTGGAAATAAACTGGTTGATGGAAACGCCAGTGCATGGACACAAAGGAGGTGATCTATCCGGGTTAGGGGCTCCCGAAGAAAAAAAATTATCTAGAAAAGTATGGTTTTAGTTGTTATTGGAGCCCCCGACGGTCAGAAAAGGGACCCCTTTCGTATACCTTTTATTGACAAATATGGTACCGCTGCTACATACACGAAGCTTAACAGTTGGAGGTTGTGATTGATTGATACAGTATATCATATATTAGTGAAGAATAACTAGGGGAGGGGATGGGGGACTTATTACTTTCTTCCCCTGAAAAGGGGGGCTTGTTAGTGGGAGGGGGCTTATTTGAGAGGGGGGCTTAATAGAGGATTTACGGTAATTCAGTTCATGATATTACTTACGGTTGCACGGTGGTTTCCAGGAACCAAATGTTCGCCGCTTTCTAACCAGTCCATGTTCAGCCTCTAGGATCAGCACAAAAACACAATCACTCTTTTTAATCAAGCAAATAAAGAGACAAAAGATAATTTCAGAAACATCTAAAAATTAAAAAGGACATCTTTGCTTCCTTAGTACATATAAGTCCCGGGGCTTATATTTTTCAAAGGCCTTTTTTGAGGGGCATATTTTTGGAGGGGCTTATTTTCGGAGAGGCTTATCTATGGAGGGAAATTTGCGTTTCAACATCGATTGAGCTAGCCTTATACTTGAAAGAAAATTTACCGTTTTGGCTTTGTTTTACTTTGTATTTGAGGGCAATTTCCAAGTACAAGCCCCCGGGAGGCTTGTATTTGGAGGGGCGATTTAACGGAGGGTTTTTTGCGTTACGAGTTTGGGGGGCTTATATTTGGAGGGGCTTATTTTCGGAATTTTACGGTAGTTTTGGACAGTTTTTATTTGCTCATTCCCTGTTTTGAGAAATTCTTATATTAAAACTGCCGTTTGCCGAAATGGTGATTCTGAATCTCTCCCATGGGTCGTATTTCCCATCAGAAATTCGTTCGAGCCCTCCATTAAAGAAATGCTTGGGGATATAATATACCCCATTGTATGGTCTAAAAACCACCGTGGTTCAATAAGTTCAACTGACAGAATTGGGCTGAATATTCCTGACTTTCCTTATTTGAGATTTTTTGGTACTTAATTCTGAAACGCTTTTTTTGTAATTTGGAACTTCTGTTTCTTAATAATAAAAAGTTAAAAATAAGTGCGTTCGAAAGTTGAACCGCTCTTTCATACAAATAAAGAATTAGATACATTTGGATTCAGACTGAAACGGGTAAAACCATTTCGAGATCGAATTATCTCTAAGTATTAAACAAAAAAACACTAGATCGGCTTCGACATTTTACTGTTGCGTTATAATGAAACGTAGTAAAGATATGATTGTTTAATTCATTTGTCGTTTTTGTATGTTTTCCGTATCTTATTACGTTCATTTTAGTTAAAAGACTAGCCCTAAATGTAATCATTGAGGGGGACATTGGGGGGTACCCAATACCGCAATACCGTAAGAAAAATGGCAAATACCGAAATACCGCGTCGAAAATCGTCTAAATATCGATAGATACCGCATATTTTAATCACATTTATAATCGGTGCCGCGTACTTATGGTTACTTCCATCTAGCGCGTTTAATCGTCTCAGGCATTTATGCACCAGATGTCCAAATTGTTTTTAATATTTTGGTAGTTCGCAAATTTTTCGCAAATTTTCACTGAAAAGTAAACTACATTCGTTCAACCTTTTGGTAGGTCGACCCAACAGCTAATTAAGGTCAATTAACGCTAATAAAAATAACTCTTGAAAGCGCGAAAAACAAACCAACCAAAACCCTTTCCATGCACGTCTAGTACCAGTTTTGATAAGCGAGTCTAGTCAAGCGCGCCAGTCTCTCAGGGGTCAACTATCTCGACTGTCTCACACGCCGCGCCGGTAAGAGGCAAACTTACCAAAGTTTCTCTTTTAACTTTACAAGGCGTTTTTCAATTCTCGAAAACCGACATCTAAACTTATTCTTGTTGCGATAATGATCGACATAATCGTCTCCTTCGCCCTCTTCATAAAAAATTGCCACACAGTCAATGATGACCACGCCGTCTTCAACCTCAGCGACCTCAGACATTGTGAGAAAACATGTAAGACCTCGAATTACCGGCACAGGTACACAGATCGAAAAGCCTGGTAAGGTAACTTGAGACGACTCATTATCATTGGATGCTACTACAATGACATTGTATTTTATCTACCATTAACTGTTACAAAATGACCCACAAATGGCGTAATCATTTACCGTTATGTCTCAAGACTTCTAAGTATTAACTTTTATTGACCTTTACGTCCTACTGTGTTTTGTTTTGCGTATTGTATCGAAAGGAGACATCAACTTAACACTTGGACTCTTGCCCCCCAGAAGACACGTAGCATGGCGTGATTCTGTGGGTGTTGAGAGTTCTAGGTTAGGGCTTAAATCAGAGTGCGCGGATATTTTTCATCAGAGCTTTCTCTGGTTGTTACGCCATACTGACGAGCCCCAAAGAGGGCGAAACAGCTGTCTGTTTTGAGTTCTTTCGGTGTCGTGTTGATGTCTTGCACAGTTAATTTTCACGTAGTACGATCAGCATTGCAGTATTTTAATATGTCTACTGGTACCGTAATACTGTGAACAATCTTATTTCACCGAATACTGTTAGCCAAAATGATGAAAAACCGTATACCGCAGAGCTAGATGATACCGCAATACCGCACGTTAAAATTAAAATTACCGAAATACCGCGTGAAAAAAAGCCCATTATCTTAATACCGTAAACCCTCATGTCCCCCTCAATCATTGGATCGCGAGAAGGAAAAACAACAACAAAGTAATTACAATGGTGCTAAAAGCACTTAACGTACCTGTTGATACGCGCTGTTTTTCACTTTGTTGGCGCCCTTTTGAAAACTGAAAAAGCAAAGAGTATACTGCGCAGTAAAGAACTGCAGTTAAATACTTCATTGCACGTCGCTGGTTCATGACTCAACAAGGACGTTTCACGATGTTTTACTTTTGATGGGTAAATTACTTTTTGTCAGACAGACATTGAAGTAAGATGAGCCACCTGCTGGACACCTACATCGCAGATTCATAGAAAATCACTACCAGCTAGCAGATGTTGTCAAATTGTCAGCTGAAAAAACAAATTAAAATAATAATAATAATAATAATGATGATGATGATAATAAAACGGTAGATTTAACAACCAGCTACTTCTGTGATATTACAGTTGTTGAAGTGTGGAATACCTCGTAAAGTCCAGGCTCCCTTAATTTTTTACCCAAACGGGAAAAGAAAACGCATAAAACAAGAAAAGAAAGAAAAATAAAATAAATAAACAAATATTATATAAGATTAACTAAAAAATCATTGCTTAGATGATTTCCCCCCAACAAAAGCAAAGTAACTTTCTGCTCTTATCATCGAAGGGATAAGATTCCATTTTCATTATTCCATTTTTCGGAAGGAAACTAAACAAATGATAGTCAGCGACCGCTGGGTTGAATATACGTCGAGTGGCTTGCGACTTCTTGTAGTGCCGTGGTGTTGGTAAGGTAATCATGTTGTTGAGTGCTTGGTACGTACATTAATGTTGGAAAGTGCTGAATTTTTCTTCATTCTTTCAAAGGGTCTATGGACGTACAGTAAACGCAGCATTCCAGTCTTAATCTCGTTTTATAAATCTTGCTGCTCGTCTCTTGACCGCTCCAACCTTGTCTATGTGATATTGCTGGTAGGTATCTCTTACAACAGAGGCAAATTCCAAATGAAGTCTAAAAACACATACATTGCGGCTAGTGGCTGACGTTACTGGTGTAGAGATATCTTGCAAGAACTTAATTGGGTGAGAATTTTACTATGTACAAATCTTTCTAGTCTTTTAGTTGATAATGGTGAGAGTCCATTCCATTTGAATTGGTAAGTTTTCCTTTCGTTCATTCCTATTTGCAAAGGAAAATTTTCCAATCAAAAATGCATCCATTTTCTGTTCGACAACTTATTCTGTCGAGTCAAAAACAAGCCTGTCTATTCGTGCAATCGCACGAACAAGCAGTTTGTCTCAGAGCACCTTAAATCAACGTGCTGGAAAATTTCATGCTAACTTTCTGATATATTATGAGACGCAATTTTATCGTTTGGGAACTTATATTATGTCAAGTCCACAAAGATTCAATCTTTCCACTCGTTAAATTCGAACGAGAGGACAATTTGTTGCAGAGCCCCTCATATCATTTAAAGATCTTTGCAGTCTCTCTAAATGAGATTTATTCAGCAGTCATGCGAAAAAAACACAAAAAATCCAAAGCAACGTGAGAAGTATCTTTATCCACGTTTCCTGCGGGGTTGATCTCGAGACGAATGTAGAATAGGGCACGCCCTTCTCTTAGCCCTTTATACATTCTTTTGTGACAACTCCTTTTTCGCAGTTGACAATGACTTTCAATTTCTCAATTTATATATACGGCTCATACGAGTCGACAACTCGTTGTGTGGCTATTGCTGGGCAATTTCCAGCTCTCTTAAATGAGATGCATTTTTCCGTTCGACAAATAACGTCACTCTGCCGGATCTTCCATGCAAGTAGAAAATGATTCCATCCATTCGTGCGACACGTGCGAATCAACAATTTGTTAAATGGACTCTTTATATTACACTTGGCAATGACTTTTTCTATTTATACGGCTCGTATCGCGAGTCGACAGCCGAGTTGCAGGGCCCTTTAAACTTGACAGTTTCCTCGCACCGAACTCTTTCAAGTGAGATACATTTTGCCGAGCACCGATCGAAACCTGGCATTTATGGTGGCTTTTTAGGAGAAGTTCATTTGTTAATTCTTTTACAGTTATTTGGGATTTGTTGGCTTTAAACAGTACATAACTTGCCAGACTTACTTGGTGGAACAGGCAAAGTGGTCCTCAAGAAGGCCGAGGGTATCACTGTGTAATTTTTCCCGTCAGGTGCCTGCATTCCAACTTCTAAGTGATCATTTTGATGATCGTCTTTCATTATAGTTTCCATGTAATAATATTTTCCCTTCTTCAGAGAAATAGGAAGTGATATTTGGTTCTCATACCTGTATAGATTCATACATATAAGGTTGATTATATTACTGAATGTCCCCGATATGGTCCTTTATTCAATCCCGTCACCCAATCTGACCCTTTGAAGCTTGATTAAAAAACAGTAAAGATAAAACGTATGTTGATAAGCACTGCCCTAAACTGTTTCGAGGTGCTTTTTGTACTTACTTCGGTTATAAGCCCCTCCGTTTATAATCCCTCTCTCTGCGGTATAAGCTCAGTTGTTGTGCAGTGCATTCATTGAGAAATGGACTTAATACGCAACTACAAATTATAAACATTACAACAACTTAAACGAACGAACTCGGGCTCGAAAAGCTACGAGCCTGGTGGTAGAAGAAACGAGAACTCTTTGATATTTAGCCCAGGGCTTACAAGGGACTCTTTACCGAGATACATTTCTTTGTTTTGTTTTGTTTTCTTTGTTTTTTTTTTAACATCCCCAAGTCTCGGAGCTAAATATGAACTTAACTAACTTTTCAGTTAATATTCTTAACTCTATACTGTGTGCGGTACGCTGTTTTCTGCAAAAAGCAAGGAACTGAAATCAATAACATGGTATGTTTATCCTCGAGTTTTTTTATAGATTGTTCCCAGTTCACAATTTTCCTTATATAAGATTGAGCTCGAGAGCTGACCGTTACGTGCGGCAATCTTGGTCTCAAATGTGCCGAAAAGGAAGGGACGAAGAAGAACTTTTCTTTCGTCCCTTCCCATGAGTCCTCGGGCGCCTCAACCTAGCCCCAGTCTTCTCTCACCCCAAAAACAGATAAATAGCGACTGGGTACGAGTCTACCGAAATCGCCAAATCGGGGTTCAAGTGGATTTTCCACAGATTATCCACAGCTTAAAGTCGGTAATTTAAAAGTAAAGACGGCCACCTGTAACTATCCCGAACCCTCTAGTCTGTGTAACGTGGGGAAAACATTTACAAAAAGACGCTATCACTGAAAAATTGATAGAACTTTTATACCACCTGTCAAACTCAAATGGATATGTTGCAAATCCTCCATCTACGTAAGAAATCATTGACTTTGAGTCAGGTTTCTCATTGGTACTAAGATACAGCTCGCTTCCAGCGTCAGAAGCTGAAAGAAAAAGAGTTATGGTGTATGCATTGATTCCTAAGTTTCTTTTCTGTGTCAAGGCTGGCTAGTTTATTTTATTCTTGATGCCAGTAACTTGAATTATTACTTTTGAATAGGAACGAGTTTAAGCATCACGTTTACGTCAAACGGCAAACGGGAATTCGTATCACGTGACCAACTTTCCTCTTTACTTGTCGTTTACTATTCATTATTTCTACGCCCAAATTAGTAGTTTCACGCAACTTTTTATCCATAAAAATTGCTTTTGAGCTGTTTCTATCTACTCTTTTTCTATTTTGAAAAATTTTCAACTCGAATCTGACGTTTGCCGTTCGCCGTATACGTAAAGCTTAAACTCTCTAAAGACAAAATCACAAAGCGTTTGCTTTACAAACAACACAATGAACTTTGAAAAACAATTAGACTGACAAGTTTTTAAAAAACGATATTTGCAATCCATTACACTCTTCTTCAAGTTTGTCCATCCGTGCCTCCTTTCGCAGAGGCGAATCCAGGGGAGGGGCACGGGAGGCCCCCCCACCCCCCCCCCCCTTATTTTTGAACCAAACTGTTTGCATTCTAGGTCAAAATTTCGATAATTTTGAAAATGATCGAATGAACCCATCGGTTAGCGAAGCAAAATTGACCGGTTACTTTTGGGTGGTAGGCACTATGCTACTATTCAACAGCAGGTTTTGATTTTCAAATTTGCCTTCGGATCCAAAAAGTTACCGCGCCTTTCGAGAAACGGGCCCCAGGAGCCAGTTTTCAGGCCGGAAGGCAAATTTTAAAATTAAAACCTGTCAAACATGACAGAGGTCGGATTTAAATATCAAAATACCCTTACAGAGCATGAAGTAGTAAATTCCAGTCTGCTGTGGAACAAAATACGTCCTTGCTCGAGCACCGAAATAATCAGCCCACCTTGGCGGTTGCTGGAATTCAGGAAGACATATTGTTTTCGATGGCAGCCTTGGATAACGAGGGTCCATGAGGAGGAATTTAACACGCTTGTAATCTATCCGGTCCCATCTTTCCAAAAAGATGCCGTTGGTAACTGAAATGGAAACAGTCTCACATGCACTGGATTGTTGCAAACATTTGTCTCTGAAAGTGCAGTGACTACCGTACGGGTTGTCGAGACGTCAGTCACTGTCAACAACAGTAGGAAGCTTAAGCAACAACGACGGCGACAGCAACGAGAACGGCAAAAAATAATTCGTTTAGATTGGCAAAACAACAATTTTGCGTGCGTCACGCCTCTTTGTTCATTTCTTTGCCGTCACTGAACGACTACTACGTGAAAATGCCTAATTTCACGTTTTGTGGAGAATTCGAACACAAGACAACGACTAGGTTTTCCTTTTCCTGGACTTCGATACAGTGTTTTAGAACTCAACTCCAGAAAAAAATTGCCAACATTTGACGAATTGAACAAGGCTCCTGATGAGAGGGTTTACCTCGGTGTAAGAACCTGTGAACTCTTTCTTTGTTTTGTACCTTTTGTTTTTCTAGGTTTTATTGTGTTGACTTCTTTGTTTTCTTTGTTTTACTTCACCGGTGAGTTTAACAGGTTCTTACACCGAGGATGAGCCTGATGAGATGGAATAAGCGCGATGAATTAAGTTTGAAGCAGCGCGACTTCACGTTTTAAGGGACATTTTCGAAGCCGTCGCCGTCGTTGTTGCTTTTAAGCTCCTTAGTCCTTAGAACTGACTTGGTACGTTCACCTTGAAGATCATGATGATCAACCTACGAATGAAATTACTCCTGGGTTCAAACCTTTCACAAAACAAAGTACAGCAAACGCTTTGTGGGTCAATAGCCCACGTTCGATATATTGAAATTCTAACCCGACTCCGAAGCTTTCTGGTCATTTTTTCTATATTTGGTTTGGTTTTCTTTGTTCTAAAGTTTCTTCTGGGAATTGCGAGACAATGGAGTCTTGAAAAATTTGCAATTTTGACCCTAAAGCCTTGAAGTCATGTTAGAATTTAAATATATCGAACGCGGGCGACACCCCCATTTACCACGTGGGTGCAGCTGGCCGGGGTGGGGCTGGGGTTAGGTACAGTTCATTGAGGAAAGCTGTGGTGCGCTTAAAGGGGCTATCGCGATCACTATTGTTGTTTCAGGTCAATTCTTTGATGAAGTCATTATTGCCAACGGGAAGCCTCGTGAAGACGCGAAGCTACGAGGCGGCTTCCTAATATTGCCGTGCGCGAAAGTTACAAGGCAGCCGAATGAATCTCGAAGCGATGTAACATAAGGTCGTGTAAGGTAACTTTTTGACGTAACGCAGAACAGAGAATGCAACGTTTTCGAGCGAATACGTGATACAGAACACTGAGAATCCACGATCAGAGCCGTGCGTGTGTTTGTGAGTCCCGTGCTCATCCCGTCTTCAACCAATCGTCGGGTGGATTCTTTTGCAACATACGCGTATCACATTTCATTTTTCTTATTCATACCTAATGGTTCAAGAGTTTTACCTTTCTCGATGAGGTATGCTTCTCTAGGTTTTCGTACACTGTCTCCGTCTCTATTAACATTTCGAGCTTGGGCTACCTGTGGTTTTTAACCTCTTGTACGCGACTACTTGATATATGTTTCAATGTTCGCTGTATGTACTACGCGACTCAGACTGAGTAAACAAAAAACGTTTAGTGACTACGCAGAATAGCATATCGTAACTGCTTGCTTGCAAAAAATTCTCTTCCATAAAATAGATGAGTCTGGACCTCTTCTTGGAAGAGACCCACTGTGATTTGATTCATGTAAGCGACCACTAAATTTTCGCATCTTGGGTGATCACATTCGGGAGCTTTGACCCAACTATAATTATCAAAGACGCTAACCCTCGGAAAAACGTTTCCCAAGTTGTCAGCCTAGTTCCTAGGGCGTTCTCTCTTGCCCCGTTGTCCGCGCGAGGTCTGAAAAAGAGCGAGCGAGTCTCTCAGTCGGTGACGCCACAGGTCAAGTTAGAGTCCAGGATTGACCAAGCCAAGACGGCCTAGGGACAAGGCTGCCAAGTTGTATGTAATTCGTGATTTTACTTACGGTTGCAAGGTGGTTCCCAAGAACCAAATGATCGCCGCTTTCTAACCAGTGCATGTTCAGCCTCTAGGATTTACAAAAACCGATCACTCTTTAGTCTAGACTGCAAATACACTCGTCTCTCATCCTCCCTCAAGCCCGTAAGTTCAGGTGAGAGGCAGGCGATTATTTCAGAAACACCTGGAAAAACTCAGCAAGGATACATACATTTTCTTCGTTAGTAAAACTCAGTCATTTGAGAGATTTAGAGTCGCGTTTGCGGCAAACGACAAAAGAGAATTCCTTGTTATAAACTGTTCTTCTCTTCTTCAAAAAATAAGTATTTTCGCGTTATCTTCATCCATAAGAATTGTATTGGGCAGTTTATATCTGCTCATTTTCCTTATTTCGAGAAATTCTCAACTTGTAAGCGATGGATGCTATTTTTCCATCAGCAATTCGTTCGAACTCTTAATTAATTAATGCTTGGGGATATCCTTTTTTATCCTTTTTTTTAATTTTAAGTTTGTTGATAGTAAATAGTGAAAAATTAGGGCACTCGGCAGTTGTATCTCTTTCAACACCCCTTTCGTGCACACAGTGATCCTCTCTGATCTAGATTTAACACAAAAAAAGAATTAGATACAAACGGATTCAGACTTACGCGGGTAAAAGTGGAAACCATTTAGATAACGGTTTATCCATAAGTAAACACTAGATCGGCTTCCACATTTTACTGTTGTGTTATTATGAAAAGTACTAAAGATACGATCGTTTAATTTATTTATCGTTTTGTTTTTTTTTTGCCTTATCTTATTACGTTCATTTTAGTTAAATGACTGGCATAGAATGTAAACATTGGATCGCGAGAACGAAAAACATCAACAAAATAATTACAATGGTGCTAAAAGCACTTAACGTACCTGTTGATACGTGCTGATTTTCGCTTTGCTGGCGCCCTTTTGAAAACTGAAAAAGCCCAATGTATGCTGCGTAGTAAAGAACTGCCCTTAAATTCTTCATTGCACGTCGCTGGTTGACGACTCAAACAAGGACGTTTAACGATATTTTTTTTTATGGTAAAACCACTCTTGTTTGACAGACAATGAACAATGAAGTAAGATGAGCCACCTGCTAGGCACCCTCATCGCAGATTCATAGAAAAAATCACTTGACTATAGTTACCAGCTAGCAGATGTTGTCAAATCAGTCGGCTGAAAAAATACAACAAATTAAAATAACAATAACAATAATAATAATAATAATAATAATAATAATAATAATAATAATATTAACAACAAAATGAATGATATCACCATTCTATATGACTTGCCTATTCATACGGATAGAGAAATTTCTACAAACCGTCCTGACATTGTCATCAAGAACAATCGGGATACGAAACACAGCACTCTCGTTGATGTGGCTATACCCTCTGATAAAAATAGCTCCACCACGGTTAAACTCTCCAAGTATAAAGATCTGGAGATCGAAATTACCCGAGCATGTGGAATATGAAGACCGAAATAATTCCAGTGGTTGTAGGTGCGTTGGGGATTAAGAAAGGCTCAGAGAAGCTCGTTAGAGAAATTCCAGGGAACGTTAACCTCTGGGAAATTCGCTTAAGAGGGTTTCTTTCGCGGATGAAGAACTGAAGTCCTGACACATTTTCTTCTTTGGAAGGGAATTCATTGCATCAGGGCTCCCGATTGCATGCAATTACTAAGTTTTTATATTATGTTGTCAATAAAAGTTCCCGGGGGGAAGTCCCATCTAAAAGGGGCCGGGCCCGCATGGTCGTGGGAAATTTTGAATTAAACCCCTAAAGGAGGTCAATCTGGGCGTGGCCCAACCTTTTCTTCAATCCTAAAAGAGATCATTTTATGCGTTTTATGCGTGCAACCCTAAAAGAGACCTTTCCAGCTAAAGATAATGGCGTTTTGCCCAGAACCCCCTAAGTGAGACCAAAATCGGAAATGTACACCCCTAAGTAAGACGAGCATCCCTGCCCCTTTCATATGGCAGTCCCCCCGGGTAAAAGTTCTTTGTAAACTCTGAATAGCGTTTGGATACATTTAGCGCTGAGATCAGCTCATGACGAATCAAGAGGTCACGCCCATAAGGTTGAGAACAACAATGAAAAGCTATAAAACCATCACCCCCAAAAAATGGTCTCGGTCGCAACTTTTGCGCTCTGACAGGGAAAATTTATGTGTTTTGAATCAGTGGTCACCATTCTTTTATGTGGTCACTTGGGTGATCACATGGTGGAGCTTCGATTGTATTACAGTTCCAAAGGAATTAGATGGGAAAATTAAAAATAGCAAGGGATAATGTGTGACTGTATGGAAAGGGAGAAACTGTCGGTAAGCATAAATTCTAGGCTACGATTATTAGTCATCGGCGGGGTAGTAGTATCCACAACAAGGAAGTAACAAATGGCTCAATGTAGCCAAAAAACGTGATTGCAAATCTCTCTGTGTGTGTAGCTAATGTGTGTGTGTGTACATCCATTGAATTAAGACGTTTTTCAAGCTATCACTGGCACTGTTTTCAGTGCTTTCTTCAAAAGATGGTAGGATGGGTCGCTCTTGAGGTTTCTCTCCGCTTTATGCTGAAGTTTAAACCGTTTGAAATGTGACGGGCAATGTCTCTTTTTATCTTATTGCGATTCTTGCTCAGCGTGTGAAAATTCATTCCTTACAGGAAAGGAATGTACTCATTGTAGATCGCCACGTCAAAAAAAAATGTATATATAACAATTATTCACCTCAAGTGGAGGTGGCTAGTCGTGAAATGCGAAGCTGCGAGGGTAAATATCCACCACTAGCCATCAACACTGAGGTGAATAATTTTTTTAGTACATACTAAAACAGTGAGATAATTGAGCACAAAAGTGATGATTTTTGACTCAAATACTGTTGCCAACGATTACAATTTTGGCACATAATGGGCTATTGCATTTAATATCTGCACTCCACAGTTGAGGAACCATGGAATTCTCCAGGGGTAAGTTATATAAATTGAGGATTTCTTTGGGGGTAGAGTAAAAAAAGATGGAATTCTTTAGGGGTGAAGCCTTAATTTTAACGAAATTCTTCAGGGGTATGACCCAATTCCTCCGGGGTAAACCTATATTTTATGGAAGTCTTCAGGGGTGAATGCAATTTTAGCCAATCTTCAGGGGTAAGAAGAAAAAGTAAGTCCTCAACCGGGGGGGGTATGGATATTAAATGCAATAGCTCAATGACCGAACGTCCGCGGCCGTCGCTTTTTCTTACCGACAAATGAAACTTTTGAAGGTATTTGTTTAGCTCTTCCGGGGAAATTTCTTCAAAAGTAGTTGTGAATTCATTTTGTATTTAAATTTAGTTTAAAGCTTATTTATGAACAAGTCAACTAAATAAAGTAACGCAAGACTTAAGCTTAATTTGCATTCGTAAACAAAAAACTTTTTCACCGGTTTCATCGATAAATTCGAGTCAAAAAGACAAAGCTTTACCTGTTAAAACTTCCAAACCGAACTTCGTCACCTTCTTCGTGTATGTCGGGAACAGCTTGCTTGATTAGTTTTGAAATTTCTTTGTTTGTTACGGTAGCAAACTGGGAGGGCATTTTGCTCGCAACTTGCGCGGCGTCGCTCGCTCGGAGGAACTGGAGGTGAATCAGTGAATAGTGCAGAATATTCACTGATTGAATAGCCAATCAGAGCGCGAAAAACACTCTCCATTTTAGTGTATACACTTGGACAGTCTGAGAAAGGCTTTAAACTGATATCAGACAAAAACGAAACTTAAATTTAATTTGTTTTGTTATTTCTAAGAACCAGAATTGAGAAATGTATTGCTTGTCAACGGTATAGCTGACAACCTCGTCCCTAGGGCTTTTCCCTCAAAAAATGGGTGGGGCGCCCCACCCCACCCATTTTTTGAGGGAAAAGCCCTGGGGACGAGGTTGTATTGTTGGTTTTCCCATGACGTCACTAAAATTCAAACTAAAAAAACTATCGATCCTACCGAGATTTTTCTTTCACGATGCATTAGAGCAGCTGAAAACTAATTTTCATACAAATTTTCGCTTCCAAAGGGTTCTTGGTTTTGTGATAGAGTACGCTTGAATTTCTAAGCTTTTGCGTGATTCGGCATTTACATGACGGCCAAGAGAGCTGTCATGTAGGTGGTTAAAAAAATGAGTCATTTCAGGAAATTTTGATATCTAAACAGTTCACGTATTAGAAAAAATATTACTTTTGTGTTTATGAGTTTATCGAAGAATAAATTCACGCTTTTGTAGCAAAACTCGGTAACAGATGTTTCTGTTGGTTTCCGTCGGCCATGTTGGAGCTCATGCAGGTCAGCACCAGCATGGCGTCTCCATACAAATCTCTATAAGTTTGGGTAAAACATTTCTTCGGATTCGGATCTGACCTGAATCTTGGCGCGGGTCTTTGTATATGTACTTCCTTTCATTTCCCAGATTCTTGACTTTATCTATTGAACAGTTTTGATCTTCATTTTGATCTATTTTGAATGGCGTGACACTGAAAACCAGCAATAGCTGACCCTGTCGCGTTTTATGACCCATAGAAGGACAATAACTTTTGGAATCTCCGGTTAGGTCAAATTAGTCACGTTATACTGTCACGCTATTTTTTTTTTTTTGGGGGGGGGGGGGGCGGGGGGCAGAGGGATTGGGGGAGGCGTTCGTTAAAATACTGCTAATCGTTTCCTGCTTAGAATGGCTCACTTGCTTATTTTTATTCAAAATGGTGGAATTTGAAAAGTTACAGCCCTGATTTAAAAATGGTACTCATTTTTCTTGTTACGAAAGTCTTTCGGGGTACAATGTTCAGATGAGTTTCTTACTTTAACTCATACAATGGTCAGTGACAAAGTGGTGCCCTCGACAGTTTGCACAGACACCCTTACCAAATTAGAAGTTATGTAAAATTAGAAGTTATGTAAAAAGTTATTATACAGCCCCGACTTAACTGAATGGTACCAGGAGCCTGATGGTACTCATTTCTCTTGTTACGAAAGTCTTCCAAAAAGGTAAAATGTTTTACTCTCTGACTTCAGATTCTATGTCACTCAATGGTCGGTGACAAGGTCTTATCGTTACCGAGATCTCACTCTGTCTTGAGCTGAGAAGTAGAAAAGGCCGTGAGAGGCCTGGCCACGAGATTATGGCTGTCGCCCTCCCCAAGCCCTTCCCTCATAAAAAATCGTTCTGTTGCAGCCCAGTTAGAAACGCCTTTCGGCGATTCTTGTTCTTTTCTAACATTAGATATTGCCTTTTTAAAATTTATTTGAAAATACTTCCGGGGGCCCGGGGGTACAATGTTTCGTGCAAGGATGTTTTGAACAGACAATGCAATTATCTTCCTGCAAATATTACTGGAAACTTCAGTTAAAGTGTTACAAATTCCGAGGATGAGGGATACATTATTGTTATTGAATATTGTTCAAATGTCGATGTTGCCTTAACGATATTTTGAGAGTCAAAAAAATGTGTGTAATTACTGAAGAGAAGCTATCACTATACAGCCACATGTAGGGTGGGGTGGGGAATGCGCATCAATATTTACCCATATGTCAGTTCGGCCAGGGAACACCGCAAAAACCGGCCAAAGACGGCCATCTTGGACAAAAATAGTTGTGAAGTTTATGGTTCTTTTCGTTGTTCTTTCTGTACATCTTTCGTTCGTCGGTTCTTCTCTTGTCGCAAAATGGCAACGAGAAGGACAGGGCAACTAGTGCAGCGTAGCACGGCCTCTAGTGGAATTTTACCCGAGGATAACCCGGACATCGAAGGTAACGAAGGTTACGAGAGCGACGAAGAGACAGGCGACAGAAAAGAAACTCGACTCACTCTGATGGAAGAAGTGCTACTGTTAGGTCTTAAGGATAAAGAGGTAAACGTTAGAAGCTTTCGTTTGTCCTTGATGTCGTTAGGTCTCTGTGTAATGAACTATTTCGCTTCTGATCGCTAGGGTTATACGTCATTTTGGAACGACTGCATTTCATCCGGTCTGCGTGGCTGTATGGTGATTGAGTTAGGATTGCGTGGAAGAATCGAACTCGAGAAGACTGGAATGCGGCGAAGGAGCTTGCTTAACAGGCGGGTTTTATGCAAGAGCGATAATTTAACTGGCGATGTACTTTTGGATGAAGCCTTGAAGCACATTAAAGAGACCGATCCCCCAGATACTGCGCAAAATTGGATCGAACTACTAAGCGGTGAGTGAGAAAACGTAATTATTCATGTCGTCATCTACTTGCCACCATATTCAATTTGTTAGAATCAAACACCATGAAAAATTCCTATCCCTGTCTTTTCTTACATTGCGTTTTTTCGCCGCATTTAGCCCACGAAACATCCCGATTTGCTTTTAAACTTATTTGTTTCCGTTGCCTATGTTGAACATTTATGAGTTAATCCTGTGCGTCGATTACGTGTTGATAATCCAAAAAAGCTAAAAACTAAGCCGTTTCTTGTTTATGTTGTGCATTTGGATACTGGAAAGTACAGGAATAAGAATTTTTCTCAAGAGACTGAATTTTTGGAGGTTTTAGAACAGACTGTGGTCGGCATTGGATACGGTGAACGTGTCACTGTTTAGCATATATCTGTATATAATGTTTGCAGAGTCAAAAAACCTTATTGGGTCAATTTTAAAGTTACGACCTATAACTTTTCTTCGTAGATCCTTAATACTTGTACCGCGTTAGTAACACTTGTTGAGACATTTTTGTAATTTGATTACATTTGGGAAAATAATACAGACTTGTATGTGCGTCTGAAATTTCAGTAGGGGAAAACTGTAGCTTCTACAAAACTCAGACATTCTTTCAGCTTGTTACTCAAATTCCTTCTTAACTGCATCCATGTGACATAAAAGGAAACCTGTGAGCGTGTATCCAGCCGTTGAAGATACTTTAAAATTGGTGTGCATCAAATCAGGATATGATCATTGGACCTATTTGAATTTTAATGAATTACAGTGTATGTGATTGCAGTCACATGAAAAATGTCGTTTTTCAACCACAGTAACAGACCAAATGACATCTTAAAAAATAGATATGGTACCCCAGAAAATTTAAAAGTAAAAGCAGGCAACAGTAATGTTTCCTTTTAAAAAAGAAGCCTCTTTTACCATCAGGAGTTTCGATAAAAATTGAAGTAGCTGGCAGGTTTGAATAGATTAACCAACTGTATCAACAAGGGGCCGTTATTCCCTTTTTTCTATGGTGGGTGAGGGGGTTTGGTGGCATGCTTCCCCAGAAAATTTTGACACTTCAAAGCCTTAAAATGTGATTTTTAGCATTCTGGGGACTAAACTGATGACAGAAGAGTTTATCTCTCATTCAAGAAAATGCAGCTTTCATCCATCTTTTGATTTATCAGTCACACAGTCAATTCCTACAATGATAACTAAATTATGTACTTTTGCACATAAACAAATTCTGCATAAACCTGTGAAAAAGTGACTAAAATATAGTGTTCAGATGACTGCATAATGTAAAACTAGTGGGCCTTTATGAAAACACATCATAATTATGTTTTCATTCAGATTTTACGATATATATATTTTTGTTTACAACATTATTCAAACTAGTTGCTTAGTTGCTTGTAGGAGCTGACTTCTATGAGCAAAGTAGCTGATGCATTTTATTGGCCATCAGTGCTTATTGAAACCCCTGATCTTGATCCATTAACCAAGTGAATTTTAGCCTTGTGGTCATTTTGTTAGATGTGCTGTGGTGCAACTTTGAGACTGGTTCAAATTATATTTTCCTTTTAATATTTCAGTTATTATCATCCATCACAATATCCCAAAACCTTTGAAGGAAAATTTGCATGGTTGCATTTGATTATTTCTCTTGAAATTTTCATTTGTAATAATAATAATAATAATTTTAATAATCATCATCATTGTTAGGCAAATTATTGCTTTTTATATTTTGTTATCTTTTACTATGATTTTTATATTTTAAAGAATTTTGGCAGGCAAAAAATAAAATTTGGCTAAACATCTCTGTGTTGGAGTCAAATCGATCCTGTCAGTAATTCTTTGGAGTCATGGATATATTTTTGACTTAAAAAAATGCCAAATTTGCTGTATTTTTTTATCCATTAGTCCCCCCTGTAGTTTTTCTTGTTGCTACATGAAATTTAGTGTAGTATTCTTGAACATATTTCTTTTTTTTTCCTGCAGGAGAGACGTGGAATCCCCTAAAACTTAGATATCAGCTCAGGAATGTGCGTGAGCGACTTGCAAAGAATCTTGTTGAGAAGGGAGTGCTCACAACGGAGAAACAGAATTTCCTCTTGTTCGACATGACAACACATCCTCTTGTGGATTCAGGTCTCAAACAAAAAGTTGTAAAAAAAGTTCAAGATGCAGTCTTATCAAAATGGGTGAATGATCCTAATAGGATGGATAAAAGAGTGCTGTCATTGATTTATCTTGCACACTCCTCCGATGTTTTGGAGAATGCATTTAATCCTCTCTCTGATGACGATTATGAACTAGCAATGAAAAGGGTTCGAGATCTCTTAGAACTTGAACCCGAGGAGCAAGCACAGAAGCCAAATGCTAACGAGGTCATGTGGTGTGTAATTTCAGCTTTCATTAAATAAATGGGCTGGACTAGGTAGGACCAAGCAACTTAAAGGTAATGAAATCATAAATAAGGTCATCGCCTGGACACTAATGAGCTGCTGTATTAGACCAGAATGCTGACTAACTTGCGGTTTAGTCTTAGCGCTCATTCCTATAAATAACATATTCACTGGTTATTAGTAGATAGCATTGGTTTTCATGGTAATTAAAAAACGACTCAGGAGTTTTGTGGAGATTCTCTTCTTCCATCTGTGATGCTACACATTTCTATGTTATCAAAATAATGCTGTGTAGCTTTAGCTTGGTCATAGGAAGGAATGTGAGAGGGCTTGTGTATCAAATCAATTGAACATAAAATAAAAATGTTAAATTACACCTCACAATGGCTGTTTTCCATCCATCTTATATACGTTAAGAAAAGCAGCTGCAATAATTAGTCCTCTTCGTGGTGGCTGGAAATCTTATCAATGCCACCCCAAGTTTGGTAATAGTAATACCAGTCATTGATAACTGATTAGAGTAGATTACAATGTATGTATTGTTACCTCTCCAGTTTTCTGAGATATTTTTGACAAATTTGTGACATCTTTAATCTTAATAATGTCAACATGAAAATTTGGTTGCAATGACCAGGTAGTGTCTTATTATGTTACTATAAAGCTGTTCTAAACTGTATGATAACAAACATAATAGTAAATAATTATTTGATTGTGAATATCATTCTTCCAGATGTCACACACATACCACTGAAATGCTTAGTTATGGACTTTAACCCTGAACTTTCATTTAAAAGCCTTATGGTTTTGCCAAATTAGTTGCTTTTCTGCACCAATCTTCCTTTTAATCCAAATTTTAATTTCCTATAAAGTGCAATCATTCTTTGATAGACATCGCTGAAATGGTAGATACATTTTTTGTGGGTACTGTTTGTTATGACTGGGTATTGAAGGTGAGGAAGTGAGATTTGTTAACTAATGATCTACTTTCTTGGACGAAAGGATTATTTTGATTGTCTATGTTCCTTTTGAACTTCTTAACATAAAACAGGAAGTGCTATTAAAAAATATTGTTCAATGTTAGCTCTCAACATTTGTAGTTCATTTGTCTCAAGAGGGTATCGAGTAATTCTCTGTTTAAATATGAAAGTCAAGAGGGCAATTCCTAGAAAAAAAGATGTACACAGGTCTGTATGATGTGGTATATGCCAGAGAGGAAACTAAACCTCTGGTTAAGGCTATGCTTTCTGCAAGCCAACACCAAAATCTATGTTATGGGCACGAACCTGTGTACTAGGATTTGAGTAATTGTCATGATTGTCGATTCGCCAATCATGTTGCAGGGACTTTCAAAACACACTTCTGGTAATTCATCGAGTCCATCCGAGGCCCAGAACAAAGTTCTCTCCACTGTTTCGGAGACGTTTACATTGAGGGTTAGATCACATCCAAGACTTGCTAAGGCTATTTAAGGGAAATATATCAGAGGGAATATGGCATTGTTCATTTGTTTAAAAAGTTCATGTCACGAGAAGTGAAAAAAATGTGTGTTGTTCACAGTAGAAAGTTCAATGATTGAACAGCTTGGTTGAGGTGTCCAAACAAAACTTCCCTTTTGTTGTGTGAGAGGGTTCAGGGTTGTCACTAAGAATGGTGGGGAATCAAACAGTGAAGGGTTTCTTTTGGTTCTATTTTTCCTCTATTTTCCTTTGAAAGTAGCCGGGGGAAATCCCCGGCCTCCGCCTCTTAATGACAGCCCTGGGGTTGTAGTATAGTTAAGACACAATCGTCGTTGGTAACAGTACAATGTGGATAATTACCAGAAGATAAACAGCAGCTGTGTATGCTTCACATATTTGAATAAAATGTGAGCATTACTATAAATTGTACAGTACTGGGGCATTCCCAGCCTTTTTGAAAGGAATGAGGGTGGAGGCTTCCAGCTTTTCTGAGATTAGTCACTGAAGAAAAATTAATCATATGGATGGAAAACTCTCCAAGTACAAACTGCAGCTATCTTGCAGCTTCATGTACTTGCAATTGGCAAACTTACTCTTGCTAAACATGTGTTTTGAATATCATAGAGCAGCCTCGGAATCGGGGCACTTGGAAGAAGATTATCCAATCACGACGGTTTTTTGAAAACAAGAGTCTCAAGTTTTTTTGCAAACGGACTAATAACATTCATAAATATTTTGAGGGTTCTTTCGTGAGAGGTCAGGTATGTTCAAATGGTTTTTTAAAAAGTTTTCAACGGTTGCATTACCACATGCATAGTTGAACCTTGAGTTTCCTTGGTCTGTTTGCAAAAAAAACTTGAGTATCTATTGTTTTCAAATAACATTTTGATTGGATAATCTTCTAATTGACATGGTTCGAGTAGTTGCACTGTAATATTATTGATATATATATATACTAACATTATTGATACATACTAATTTCAACATTTGTTTTAACTTTCAATAAATTTTCCTTTCTTGCTGTCTAGTGGCAAGGAATAGCTTCAAAGTACATCGTGTACTATCTTTTTCTTGAAGGGTGGGGGTTTTTAATAAGGATGGTATTAACCCTTTAAGCCCCAATATCCACATACAAATTCTCCAAACTGATCTCTATACATTTCCTTTAAGAATTAGTTAAGAGAATTTGATAAAAGATCAAAGTATTTTCTCTGAGGTGATCATTTTATTAATTCTCATAACCTGATCTCATGATAATGTATGGATATCATTAGGAGAAAATTGCTGTTGGTCAATATTGGGACTTAAAAAGGTTTAAGGTTACCAGGCCTTGATATTGGGGTTTGACATCAGATGAGATCTATAATCTTTTTCAAGTGATGCCAACATTGCAATACGTTTAATTTTTCTTCAGTTAATGACGTCTGTACTTACAGTGTTAAACTCTTCTTTGTTCATTTATTCGTCGGTTGTTCCTGATCGTTAAACAATAGTTTTGTAATTGGTAACATTTTGTAATTGGCAACATTTTTGTTTGCTAAAACTGCCTGGCCAAACCATGGCCAATTGACCACTCCAGAAATACCATTACATGCCATAATGCTCTTTGTTTGTCACTCCAAAATTTTGCATAAGCATTGTCTTCAGTTTCTCTTGGGAGTTAAAATGGCCCCAAGAGAAACTGAAAACAATTCTTATGCAAAATTTGGGGTGACAAACAAAATAGCATTATGGTATGTTATGGTATTTTCTGGAGTGGTCAATAATGGGGTCTAAATGTCGAACTATATAAAATAAGACAAAAAAGGTTGAAAGAGTAGATAGGCAATATCGACAAAACACCAGTAAAAAATTAAATACTTTTATTTACAGGAAATCTCTGATATCATTTTAAAAATGCTTAGTTTTGGGCGTGCATGCCATACACACCATTTTAAAACAATAAGTCAACGGTTAGCATTTTATAAATGACTGATTTAAACAAACCCTAAATTATTACTGCTCGCAGGGAGTATAAGCCATATGTATTCAATAAATAAATGCATGTGTGATAGATGATATCTGTACAACATTTAACTGCCTGAGGTGATAAAACATTATATATGATTATCTAACGTACAATACCTTAAAAATTACTGAAAAAAACTAAAATGTTTTGAAGTGGCCTGTCAGAATATGGCTACATCTGACTGTTCGTCAGAAAATTTCTATACATTATATTTCTATAAGTTAAAAATATTTTGATCAGATTCTTCAAAAACAAAAATTAAATGCAAATTTAATTTTAAGGTACAAAACCAATGAGATGCAAATATTCTTTTAACAATCTTAACCCCACGAATACACAAGTCACGGCACGTCAACGTTCCTGAAGTATATTACCAGATTACATTGTATACAGCGTTTTCACATGACGTCACGGCGGCCATATTGGTGTTCCAAAACAATGAAATGGAGGCCATGTTGGTGTACCCAGAAAATCCTCTGGGAGTTAAACTCTTTTCTCATGTAAATGCTTTCTTGTTTTGTTCAAATTCATTGGAACAAAAGAAAGCCTTTGCATAAGAAAAGAGTTTAACTCTCACAGGATTGTCTTGGTACACCAACATGGCCGTCGTGACGTCTACCAATTTATGCCTACTTCTGCACAGTGTCTGTAAAACTGAATACACAATACCACCCAATCCAAACACATTCAATTGCCATCCAGGAAAACCATTTTTCCCCTAGAAACGTATTTAACTTAAGGTACTAACAATCTTTCATTTCAGATTCAGTGCTATTTCCGCCGTATCTTCATTACCACCGGTCCATAAGGTAATCTTCGGATCAGTTCAAGGGCGTCCACGCTCGTCATATACGCCACTCGCTGTCCATTAACTTCTAATATCTCATCTCCGGGTTTCAGTTTTCCACTCCTGCCTGCCACACTGTCTTTAAACACGTAGCGCACATGAATAGGGGCATCACCATACAGCGAGTCCTGGCCCCCACCCAAAGAGAACCCTAATCCAGAGGCCCCCTTTTCCAAAGTGATCTCAGTCACGCAGGGTCCCTGAGGAGCCTTTTGAAGCCTTTCCTTCAAACTCTTGGAACCACCGTTAGAGAATAATCTCTTCTTAAGGCGATCATACGTGGAACTCTCTCCATTCTGTTTAGTGAGATCCAGTGGTATTTTTTCAAGAGTCGGCAGTGTGCTGTTCGTTGTATTTGCCAAGTTCTTTTTCTTGGTCATCTCCTCTTTTGTTGGCCAAGCATCTGAGTCTGAGAAGATCTCCCTGTTAGCAGCCAATCTTCCGTGGTGTTTAGATCCCACTGGTCGGCAAACGACAAGTGTGACCCGATCGGTGGTGTTTTTAAGAAGAGTTAGAGCTTCCGTGTTTGTTAATCCTTTAAACGACTTGCCGTTAACAGACAGAAGGATGTCACCTTTCTTGATGAGTCCATTTTGAGCTGTCACGCTATTTGACAGGATCTGACGAACCTGAAAACAAAATAATAAATAAATAAACACAATGAAAAAGAACAATTATTTACCAAAGACAGTATTAAGCCCAAAGGCAAGTGGTGCAGAGCAAATGGCTGAAACAAATACAACGAAGGTAAAGGGGCCACGTCACGCTATTTGCTTTCTTTTCAAAAAGCCAATACTTGTCTTCGCATCAATGAATCCCAAATATAATGTTCCAGTTTTGTTATTTCAGGTTATATTTAGGCATCGAAACTGTTTCATGCTGCCTCTTGCAATGGATGGCAAAGATGGACATGGATTCGTGAAAACATTAAGCCAACGTTGTCAAGTTTTAATGCTATGCCAGCAAAATCACCAAAACAATTATTATGGTTAGTGCTCCATGATGAGTGTTGTTTGATGTCTGCTTCATATCTCTGTACGAAATGACTTCAGCACGGAATTGACCTAAAACTGTACCATCCTTGTGGTATAGCTTCTTTAAGAAACCCAAGTAAAATTGCACCAGGCAGAATAGTTGACTGAGATCAGCAGAGGACTGAAGTAAGGAATAACGAGAACATCTCCAGTCCTAAGAGTCAATATCCATACATCTTCTACTGTCTAGAGAAAAGGTAATGATAATTTCATAAAATGATCACCAAAGGGAAAATCCTTGATCTTTTATCAAATCCTCCCAACCAATTGTTTAAAAAAAGTATGGAGATCAGTCTGGAGAATTTGCATGAGGATATTGGGGCTTAAAGGATTAGGAAATGCTTACCATGATATCATCGTAAGGCGTGTCAACTCCACCGCTAACGCTCATCCCTAGTCCAACGCGACCATTTTTCAGGATTTCTACAGTAAACACCTCACTTTGTGCGTCACTAACAGCCCAGCTCACGCTCTTACTGACAGACTTGGGCTCCTCCTCTTCTGTGGCATCACTGTCTTCGCCTGGAATGCCATCAATGACAGTCACGGGTACATCATCTTGACGTAAGTTGAGAGTTGGACTCTCACGATCCAGATAAGCAGGGACGTACTCCTCGGGCTCGTCAAATGAGCCATACAGAGACGCGGTGGGAGAAAGATCATCACTGAGAGGGGAGCCAAATGAGGACATGCTAATTACTGACTTGGGGCGTTGGCCTCTCTCGGGTGGTGGGCTGAAGGACAATTCTTGCGAGGTCTTTGAAACTGTGCTTGACTGACGGGCTTGATTTACTATTGGTTCTTCAAAATCTGAAATTCGCCTTCGTTCGGCTTCCAGTTCAAGAACATTATTGTCGCTGTTTCGCTTCCTTGCCAACGTGAGTTTGACCAACGGTGGTGTGTTCTTAAGAATGTTCAACGCCTCACCATGAGTCACTCCTACAAGGCACTGATCATTCACCTGTAACAGCTGGTCCCCAATTCTTAGGCGGTTGCAATTGGCGGCTGGAGAGTTAGGTGTAATATCTTTGATGTAAAGCATACCAAGGTGGGTGTCTAGCCCACCAACAACCATGAGGCCTATTGATTGCTGTTCTTTTAGAAGCTGCAATGTATGAACACCGATCAACATAGGTTACTAGAAATACTTGGATGAATCCCCCTTTGAAGGAAATTACTATCTGGATAATATTTCCTACCCTGGGCCAGGGGCAACCTAAGTTATACAAATGCAGGCCACTAAGCAGTAGTTTAATGTATGACTTTAAGTTTAGTGAAAAACCCAACTTCTTATTTTGTGGACTGAAATAATTGAGTAAGAACATAAATACAAATACTCATGAAGTTTTAATGTAGATTGCTCGACACCAAAATTGATAAAAGCGCTAACGATATTTGCGCTGATAAAACAAAAAACGGCCAAAACGTTGCCACATTTTTCTGAAATCCACTTTCAACTTTATAATATTGCACTTTATCCCCGAACTACTTTTTACATTTATTTTCATTGACTATGCTCTGCATCAGGGAGCTTAACAAAAGACGTTTTTGAGCGATGCACATAAACCGGGAGTGGACTTGCTGCATTCTTGGGCGGTGGTTTTGCTCAAATTTTCCGGCAAACAGTGGCCTGTACACAGACGTTATTTTATTTTTTTTTTCGTTGTTTCTGAAAACATCGGCGAGCGCGCAAGAACCAGTACGGAGCTCGAGAAAGAAAAATAAGGAATTATTTTCTTCCCCCACCTCTAGCCTCTTGCGCTGGCGGTCAATAAATCCCCTGCGGTTTTTATTTTTTTTTATCACGCGCACTCGACGGACTTTGAAGAGAAAATAGAGGGTCTGTGAAGAGGCTAGGCAAACCGTGTCCAGAAGAATAAAGACACTTAGCAATACAAGTTTAGTAGCGGCGTATTAACAGGGAGAAGGCCTCACTTCCGCTTGACGTACGTCGCTGAAAAGGTCTTTGCTTAAGATCCTTATTATAGTTTGGCGATAATTTGTCAATAAAAACTAGTTCTCAATAATTTGACAAAACAAAGTTCCTTTCGCCTACCTGCACCTCGATGATCCCTTCATCTACGTCAGGCTCCTGATTCCTACTGTTGATCAGTTCCTGTAGGTTTCCAGTATGCCAGTAATTTGTCGCATCGGATCTCGCTTTGGAGGGGTCCAAGTCTAGGAACAATTGAGGTAAAGAGGATGATCGCCTTCGCATCGGCGGCGGAGGACGTTTGAAGCTAACAGAGGCGGTAGTTTTCGGGTTGTCTAGAAACGTTTCCTGCTCAATATGGTGGTCCCCAGCCGAGAAACTAGCACTTCGCGCAACCTTGATACCATGCATAGGCAAGCCATGATCTTCTTGAGTTGAACTACATGTTTCGTCCCATTCAGACGAGAAGTCTGAGCTCTCTAGGTCGTCACTGTTAGATGCTTTGAGAGGATCAGAGAGCTGTTGCGCAATCAATGGCTCTTCTATTTGAAAGTTTGCATTTTCTTCTTTGTAGTCAGTCTGTGAGAACTCTGATTGGTATTGCGAAGTACCCAGCTTGATGTCATCTTCAGTATCGTACTCATCTTGAGCATCTTGCCTTGATAAGGAAAGCTTGGAAGCATCCTTATTATCCTCTGTCTTAAGAGCAAAACCAGTGGGTACGGGAGGTAACGGCTTCATTTGCCTTTTCGTGACAATCTGTAATCCAGGCACTTCGTTGTTTTTCACAGGAATATCCTGACTAACGGTTTCCCGTATTTTATTGTGGTCATCTAAGTTTGTACTTACTGTGGCAGATACGGGAAGTGGAGGTAACGGTTTGAAATGCGGTTGATCAGGCAAACTGGGACGATCCTTGATGTCGTTTTTCAAGTGCAGAGGAGGGGGCTCTGGTTTAAATCGCGGAGGACCTGGAGAGTTAAGATAACTAGATGCTTCATCGTTTCTTTCAGCACTTGACATCGTGTTTGTCTTCAACGATAATGGAGGTGGAACAGGTTTAAACTTTGGAGGCCCAGGGGAGTTCGGACAAGCAGGCTTTCTATCATCCATTTGACTCAGATTCGCATTTCCATGTAACACCAAGGGTGGTGGCACAGGTTTAAACTTCGGAGGGCCTGGAGACGGCGGATTCTCATTACTATTTAAGGGCCCTTGTATTTCTAAATCATGTATCTCAAATCCGAGTTTCTCCGAGGTGCTGGGTGCTTCTTCTATTCCTTCAGCATCAGAAGAAGGAGCGTTGAAGTTTTGTTTTAGTTCTTCTACAGTTCTCTGTTGTTGGTTGTCTGGTTTGCTATCCAATTTAAACAACAATGGCTTCCTTGGTACGGGCGGTTTGGAAGTCAGTTTTTTTGGCAACTCATCGGCAACGTTATCTTTCTCGTCCTCGTTAACACGGCTAGTTTCGTCACGGGTCCTGATAGGAGGTATTGGGAGTGGCTTAGTTGGTTTTGATGTATCCAGGTCAGAATTAACAGAAGGGTCCGCCTCAACTTCACATTCCACTGCAAAGCCGGTGGTCTGTTTTTCAATATCATACAAGGCATTTTCTTCTTGAGCAAAACGATGATTTTCTCCTTCAGTTTGGTAGGATTCAGCTGGCTCTCTTGAGACTACATCGTAAATGTACACTTCGGCATCTGCTACATGATCGTCTTCAGTATGACGAACAGAATCATCTTCAGCTGACATTTCGAATTTGTTGTTGTTTTCTTCAGACGGCAACGGATGATTATTCAGCTCCAAAGACGTTTGTGGATGTAAGGCTCTACCTCTCTTTTCTACAGTCTCATAATGCTCACTTCCATCCTCGCCTAGTTCGTTCTGAACTTCACCTTTCATTACGGACACCTTCTTTGCCGAGGGAGGAGGTAAAGAAGATCTCTTCGATTTGGAAAATAGTCCTCTTGGGGGTGACACTGATCGACTCCTGTCACCTTGACGACCCCTATCCCCGCGCTCTTTAACTTTGTCGCGACTCTTGCTTCTACTGCGAAACCCGAAGAGTTTCTGAGTCCACGACCGCGATCGTTCACGTCCAGCTGGCTTTTCATCAAATGATGTGTCTGGTGACTCGAGATAATCCGGTTGCTTCTGCTTGTTTTTATGGCTTTTAGAGAAAAGCTTTTTCTTTTCCTTAGATGGCAAGGTTATCTTCTGCTCCTTCTGATGACTGGGTACAGGCTGCTGTGATGAAGGAGCAGCTTTAGGGTTGATGTGAGGCATAGAAGGAAGTACTTCTACGCCTAAACCTGGTGGAAATGGTTTCCTAGAAACGCTACCGGTTTTATTCTGGGCCCGAGGGGCTGTAGGAACAGGTGGGGCTGGCCTTCTATGCTTGATCACCTTCACACTGTCACGATCTTCACTCTGCTGTTTTGATAACCTACCAGGCAAACCTTGACGTGACTTTTCATTAGCTAAAGAACTGCTAGAATCAACAGCAACAGCTCCAGAATCAGAACTGTCGGCGACATCACTTTGGGGAAGGAAGCCCTCCGGCAAGTCTGTATGCACTGGTGGTGATGCTGTAACAGTGACTGCCGCGAAGGTGTTCTCTAATAGTTCCCTTTCGTTATTTTCTTCATGAAATTTAGAAATTGTTGGCGCGTCCTGAACCTCTCTAGTGGGTGATTCCTCCGGGACAATTTCTGATAATGGTGCACGTTTAGATGAATTCGGGCTGCCACCTTCGCTACTTTGCTCATTTCCTGACCTGGACGAGTCTTCTAAGCTTAATATTTGGTCCAGTAGAGCAAGCTCAGCTTCTGCCGATCCAGCCTCGGACCACAGCTCCATTTCAGGGGGCAGAGGAGGAGGTGACATTGCATCCGAAGATTCAGTGACAGCAGCATCTTCTTGTGGATTCAGTTGCTTAACTGAGGTGTCCACCGCAGCCTTCATGTCAGGCACAGATGGAACGGATGATTGGTTTGACGATTCAGAAAAGGATTCCTTGGCATCTGTCTGTACAAAATGTTTACGAAATGATTTCTTCTTTTTTGGACTAGGGGATGAACGGGAAACAGCTCCATCAGTTGAAATTCCGGCACTTTGCTCCTCCAACTGAGATAAAAGACGTTTTTGTTCCGGGACGCTCGTTGGTTGAAATCCATCAACAAAATTTTCTAAACTCTGCACAGTCAAAGGTGACATTCTAGGTGGCGGGGGAGCAGGTGGCAAGCTTTCCATGTCATCTTCGGGCGGCTCAACATGTGTCACTGATTGTGAACGATCGTCAAACCCCACTTGGACTGACTGAGTTAGGACGTTATTGTGATCATCACTATACTGGTCAGCCTCGTCAGAAGATTTCCGACCCTTCTTTGACCTTATTCGTAAAGGTAATATCCTTTTCTTGGAATTCTTCCGTTCTGGCTTGGTTGGTGCTGGAAGGGGGCTACTGATGTAAGGCATTTCGTGATGTCCATGCGGCTTTGTATCAGAAGCTCTGACAGACCAACTTGCAGACCTATTGACTGGTGATCTTGGGGGCGGAGGAGCGGGTGGTAGGCTGGCCATATCATCATCCTGGACATCTTCTGGTTCAATTGACTCACCACTACGTTGATCATCAACATCTACTGCAGAGACGGTGCCGCTGAAAGAAGGAGAAGACGATCTGAGTTCTGATCCTGATAGAGTGATATTTAATTGCTGAACCTTCCTTGCTTGTTTGGGAGATTTTCGTTTCAACCAAGGCGACTGACTTGCTGCGGAAGAGTTTGAAGAAACTGTGTCTACTTCATAGTTAACACTGCACTGACTCTCTACTCTTAGTGGGGAAGGGGTACGGGACGACCCTGGGAGGCTTTGGAGGTCATCGTCAAATAAACTTGGTGGCTTGGGCGGCAGACTCTCAAGGTCATCGTTAAACAAACTTGGTGGTCTGATTGTGATAATCGGTTCTCCACCCTCAGGAGCATCGTCATAAAGCGCCGTTTGTTCGGGTTTTGACGGAGAGGCCCCTGATGTGCTTTCAGTATCATCTCCAAACAAACTAGGGGGTCTAACTGGAACCTGAGGCTGAGTCTCTTCAGGCGGCATTACAGGCTGTTGCTGAAACCTGGGTGATAATTCTGCAACGTGGAACGGTTCCTTGTTGACCAGCGAACTTAACTTATTGACAGGCTCAGAAACCACAGGAATGACAGGAGGAGCCTGTGTTGACCTCAGTTGAGCATCCTCGTCCTCAGAGTCATCGAGCACTGGCAAATTGACACCTTGATTATCAACAAAGGCATGATTAAATAATGACGGAGGGCGCAAAGAAATGTCTTCCACGTCGTTGTCAACGACAGGCTCATCTACAATCAGCGAGGAGCCCTCCAACTGTATGTCGTTTACCGGAACTGGGGGCGGTGGGACGGATGGAGGAAGATCATCAAACTCAGACACTTCCAAATCACTGTTTTCCGCGGCAGATTCACTGTCCTGTGCTTCAACCACATCCATATTTCGCTGGGGTGTGCTACCATGTGTTAACGTCTCGTCCGTACTCCGAGAGGAAGCCACGTTTGAAAATATTTTACTGCCTAGGTGTGGAGTTTCTTGCAACACTAGTTCCCTTGGTAACTCCACCTGCGTTTTCAGGAATGTTTTGTCTAGCAACGAGTCAGGTTGATGTACTTGTTCCACTTTAAGTTTTGAAATAGACACTTCATCATCACCTACGAAGTCTTCATCAGCATCAGATCGAGATTTTTGTCCTGCCCAGGCTACAATTCTGACATCTCCTCTCGGGCAGTTTTTGATGATGTTTCGAACAACTTCAATGTCGAGTCCTTCCAGTGGCGTGTCACCGATGGACAGAAGCACATCTCCAACTCTAGGATGTAAAATATGCGACATTCAGATAACAGAAACAAATAAGCCTCAGTACTTGGAATGTATGAAACGTAACTTCAACGCTTTCTTCCTCACGATAGAATAGTAAGTGATAAAAATACGGCGGCGGAGGCCCGATTTATGAAGCCAATTTCAAGAAAAATCCTTACACTTTCTAATGAAACGTAGCGAAATTAATGACTTAACCTAGAAGTAACTGGTGCAATTGCTTTTTTTTTACAAAAAATCTTTAGTGATTTAACAGGAAAATATAATAAGCAGTTTTTCATAGCGTGGTACATTGCGTTTGACATTTTGCCCAATAGAAAGTTCATTACACTTATCGAAACTGTGAAGGGGGTTCAGTAGTTCTAATACCGTGGATCGAGTAAGAAGGTTAAACAGGATTCGAACCTTAGATCTTGTGCTGTTGCCCTTTAGCGTGCACAAATTTAAGTGTTTACTCACTTTTTTATCTATGTATGATAACTGTTCTCAGGGACACAAAATGATAAACTTCGATATGGGAACGTAATCCCATATCAAGCTATACCGTAGTTACTCATTTCAATGCCGCAGAAGGAAGCAAAATTACCAATAACCGCCGCCCTCGAAAAAACTCCGCGTTAATTTGAGGATTTTAAACAAAAACTGAACTCGGTACAGCTTTGTAATCTACGCCATCTAGACAACTTTAAACATCTTACGGTTTTTCATAATATTTACAAATGATTTACCGTTATTGTTGTCGGTGATTTAAGAGTAAACTCCGCTCTTGAATAAACGCCGCATCGGAAAAACTTATAGTTTATCAACGCCGCGGCGTTTAAACTAACCCACGTCTCCTATTTCCTTTGTAGTAGGAGACGTTTGTACACCGGCTACGTTTAAACGAATAAATATGGTACCCCTGAAACTTAGGGCATTTATCTCTTTTTAGCCTGAGAAAAACGCCAACATTTCGCGACGCCACCACTAGTTTCCTCGCGAAATGACGTCTGAGAAACGAGCGCAGAAATCCCACACTGATGACGCGTCAGTACCCAGATCTGGATAGTGCATCTGATTGGTTGATTGCGCTCGTTCCACATGCGTCACTTCGCGAGTAAACCAGTGGTGGTGTCGCGAAATGTTGGCGGTTTTCTCAAGCTAATTTTTTTTTTTGTGACGGTACCTGATATTTCCATCTCTTCCAACCATTCCAAACGATGATACTTCAGTAACCAGAACTTTCCTTTCACCTGACAAATCCACTTTGACACCCAGGCCCCGAAACTTTCTTTGATATGTGATAACAAATGGGACATTTTCAACTCGCCTCCCTTCTACTGGCTTAACAATGTCGGCTCTTTCAGCGTCTTCAACATCGAATGGTAATACTGAGCTTGTAATATCCTCCTCTGGATGCCTTTCCTCCAACTTTTTATCTCTACTATCACGTCCAGAAATCGGAGCCGTGTTCACCGAGTGCCCTAATGATAAGTCATTCTCAACACCCACTACATGAGATGGTGTAGCAATACTATTGATGGCGGGCTGTTTATCCTTTCTCAATCTCAAAGAGAGGCAAGGTAGACGAAGGTGACGCCAGTAAATTTGTTGATGACAACGGCGACCCCGTGATGAGCGCATGTTCTGAGGTCAAAGTATCATCTTTGGTTTTCATATTCAAACCCAAAGCGTCAGCTTGGTTAACAAAAGAAGAGGTATCCAAGAAAGCCTCATCATTACGAGTAGATTCTACATCACTTGTTTCTTGGTAAACTTCAGTGCTAAAAAGATCCTGTTCAATTAATTCTCTCATTCTTGGGCTAAGTTCAGGAGGTGGAGAAACAACGCGAATAGACGACATCTGCAGTTCGTCTTCACATGGTACAATATCTCCTTCAGGGGGAGGTGGTGGGGGCGAAAACGGTGGCACAGGAGAAGAGGTGGAGAAATGCTGATCTAAAAATTCGTCTGTATCTAAAAGAGGTGGAGGTGGCGGTGAACAAGGCAAAGCTGGAGGATTGCCTAACACTGTCTCATCTTCATCACTTCGTAACTCAATTTCATCTGATTTGTTTGCAGATTCCCTATTTTTTCCAGTCTCTAAAGACGCATCCGAGTTGGAAACATCGTGCAACTCCTGTAAATTGTCCATTTGTATCCGTTCCTGTCTTTCAGTAACACTAATGTTGTGTAAGGGTACAGAATTGAGAGGAAATTCATCACGCTGAGATTCAAAACTGACTGGCGACAATAGGGAACTGTTAGCGGAAGGACTATCTTTAGACTCAGGAAACCTGCTCTTGACTTGTGTAGTTGTAGAAGCTTGAATGGTGGAATCCTTTTTCGTATCAGTAGAAGCAGTGGTTATTTCTTCATCCTTTGCTAAACCTTCTCGTAATATAACAAATGTGACGATTTCCATTGGTTTCTTTAGCAACTGTAACGCCATTGAATGCGTTATGCCTTTCAAAGACACCCCATTAACAGAAACAAGTCTGTCACCTATGTGGAGCTGGCCATCCTGTGCACACACCATACCAGACAGCAATCTACGAATCTGCGAGGTAAGAGAACACAGAGCGATACATTCTGAGTGCAACTGTCTATTAGAGTACTGCAATGGCGTAAAATGCAGGTATTCCCTTTTCAGTCACGAGACTGAGACTGGTCAAGTCGAGAATTTCCTTTTCACTCTGTCGAATCAAGACTCTGGGGGACTGAAGCGAGAGAACTGTTAAGTTTTCCTCTCGGCCAATAAAACTCTCCAGTCCTGCCGAGCCTCTACTGCGCTGAACAAAGAGAGACTACCCACAGTCTAGGCATTCGCTTTGCTCAATGCCAAGGTGCTCTCCATATCCACACAGTAATTTTTAAGGAGTTATTATAACTCCAAAAATGGAGTAAAAATTTTAGGTACAGGATAACCCGTTTTTGGGGTTACTTTAACTCCTAATTTAACTCCAAATTTGGGTCATTTTTACTCCTGAAAAAGAGTTCTTAGAATTAAAATAACTCCGAAAGTGGAGTGAAAAATTTAGGTACAGGGATAACTCCTTTTTGGGGGTTATTTTAACTCCTTAATATCTGGGGTGTTTTTCACTCCCGAAAAAGAGTTCGTTAAACTCCTTTTTGGAGTTAACCCCCCCCCCCCCCCCCCCCCAATAAAAAACTCCACTGTAAGGAGTTAAATTTACCCCACTAGAGGAGTTATTCTAACTCCTTGAAAATTACTGTGGCGTTTGTGCTCAACAGGATTTTTGTTTTTATGGTTAAAAGTCAAACAGCACAGGGTTGGGAGAGGCGCTGGTGGGGAGGGTTTTTTACAGCAGTGATTTCATATGAATGACGACGGGTGGGAGGGGAGCAACCTTGACTAGTTTCAAACGTGGTTTCTAGTATAGTGAAAAAAGCAGAGCAAAAATTTTGTTGGTGGGTGGCCGAGGGTGGGGGCGAGTACGGGTGTACTTTACCGATTAAACAAACACCACTGCATGCAAGCGTTTTCCAAACAGTAGTTTTCACAGGCTTCCATACATTCGTTTATGAAAGAGTTAACCGTCTTTGAACATAGTAATAAACTAACCTAAACATGGCTTCATAGGAGGCCACTCAGCCCAGGTCGCAGATAGGTTTGCATGGTGTGGAAACGGTATCACTTACTAGGAAGCGGATTAGGTTGTCAAGAATAGGGAATAAAAGGCCTGGGATAGGTTAGGGACTTCAGAGTTTCTTCAAAATAATAAGGACAAAAAAATAACACGAATTGAAAGCCAACATACCTGAAAGTACCCTTTCAGTTTTCCATAACTCGGCACCAAGGAAATCCCGAGCGTTGAGTTACCTCCTTTCTTTATACTCACAGTTATTTTCCTGAAACCGCTTGGAATAATCAAATTATCTCCCAGTTCATTTGTTAATTTGACAGATTTGGCGTGAGTTGCATCGGGGTTGGTGTTCGACGTATTTCTGGTGGAGGAAGGGACATCCGATTTAATTTTCGTTTCCTGTATCGTTCTTATTTCTTTCCGTTTCAATTCCTGTGAAAGAGATCCGTTCTTGCGAGAATCGTCTTCGGGTTTAACGTTTGGATGCTTGGAAGATGAAACACCATCCACTTTTGCAGTAAATAGACGTTCACCATTATTCATTTCTTGTTGAGCAGTTTTTCTATCTGGGATTTCTTGTTTACCAAGTTTCCCGTTCTGCATTTCTTGTTTAACAGGTTTGCCCTCTATTCGCGAGTTAATAATATTATTTTGTACATCCGGTTTAACAGGTTTTTCTTCTTGCAATTCTTGTTTAACAGACTGTCCCTTATTTCTCAAGCTTGACCTCCGTCTATTCTCAGGAGGTTTGGGCAGAGGCGCAGGTTCATGAGGAGGATTTTTTGGGGAAGTTTCCTTCTTCCTTTCTGGTACTTTCGTAGGAGGAGCCTGCTCAGGTACTGTTCTTGATCTCCTGATTTTCATCTGCGTTGTGCTCGGCAAATCTTTGAATATCTTGATGACATCTTCTTGGTCCATTCCTCGCAAATACGTACCATTTACTTCAATAATTTGATCCCCTGAGGAAAATAACAAAGGAAGGCTTAAACATTGATAGAGAAGCTGGAACATACTTAAAACGGAATGAAAGTTCTCGATACAAGCTCTTCCAGCTTCCCAACAAACACTATACCCGAGTCCCTTGGTATATAGTTTTCATACAAGAACTCTCTCCAGGGCAGTACTTATCAAGTTGAAGGCACGAACTAAAGAAAACAATGCTCAGCTCCCGTTTTGCGCAGAAAACCGAACCAAATGCCTTGGTTCTATCAGGAAACTTAAATGATGTTGAAATTGATGGAAATCAATTAATATATACTGGCCCAAGAAAGTCCCATTCTGTTTCGGGCGCCCTTCAAGCGTATGCATAAAACACAGATTACGGTTAAAATCTTGGACATCGAATTTTGTGTGACTTAAATTCAGGGTAGCAAGCTATGGTTATGGTGGTTACATTACGTCCCTACCTAAGCAATAGTCGTTACCGCTGGATCTGACAATGATTCCCGGGCTCAAATGTTTACGACACACGGAGTAGTGAAATACACAGTAGTTTGTGATCAAATAAAAGCCGCTGACTGAAGGTCTGGCAAAACGAACGTTGGAACAATGCCGGACTTTTACGGGCATTTGAGACACCAAATGTCAAGAAACGCTCCTAGAACTCAATGTATTTTTGGGATTTTAGCCTGAGATTCTAGTGTACTGAGATTGCATCTGTGTAGATTTTTCAACCAGAGCAAACACAGTTGAAAGGTAAAGTACACAGCTTACCAAAGATTTAGTGAGATAGTTTAAAGCATGGTTTTGTTATGTTTACAGTTGCACATTATTTCCATCACACTTTATACTTTGTCGTTATTCTCATTTCTTAAACTATGATTCTTCCCGCTTCGGCCGAATGCAATACAAGTCCGGAACGAATTAATCGGCGCTCCTAGTCTTAAGAATCTATGGTTCACTTTATCATGATGTTTGTATAATTTGCGCCATCATACATCAGCCTCTCAAGCCATATTTGCACGTTTTTACTTTCTCTTTTCTCTGATAGATATTCACTGTTTAATTTCCATGTCCAAATCCCTAAACATTTTACAAAACCGATCAGTTGGCCGACAAGACTCATTTGATTAGGCAACGGCTCATGTCCGCCATTTTTTGAGAAGAATCTTACCTAACTTCAACCCTACTCCCCTGGGGCTTGTTGCCAGTGCAGCCGCTCCTCCTTCGGTGACAGTCTTGATTGACACACACTCAGCAATAGTATTCCCTCGAGACTTGTCAATTGTGACTCCCATGCCAAGCCCACCTGATAGAACGTAAGACAAGACAAAACACAAGAGTGAGCACGACAACTTTCCCTAGCTTACTTGAACAGAGAGCTTTAGATTCTAAGACGTTTATGACTACAAGATTTTCTCAATACTAAGTAGTGCGCACGCGTGAACCAGCTTCATTTTGGCGGGAAAACGTAATAGCTGTCGTCATTCTACCACGAGTTTTAGTGAGAATGTTGTAGTGATGGAAACAAGTCATCAAAATGATCAAATGTTGGAAGTTTTATCATTTTGCTATCGGGAGAGGGCTTAACTTCCTTCGATAAAAATAATGGTGCTAACTTTTCTGGGAAAAAAACGTACAATGAAGCTTTCCGGGATGTGTAGTTTTTGAGAATACGCGAAAAAAGTTAAATCTCGTCCTCGAATCTAAAGGCCTCTATTTTTGTAACCAGGCCACCGCCTTGCGGGATTCTCGCCAAAAAGAGTGTAAAACTATGCCCCTAATGGCAGACAAAGATGCTTCGAGCCAAAGAAAGGCTCATAAGTTTACATGAGAATTCTTTTTAAAGGAAAAGAAAACAATATATCGTAACCCAAAATAAGTTGAAATGACTGAAACTGGCAGCTTATACATAACATCACTGTAATAATGAAATTTCAAAGTCACCATGCTAACCTGTCGCTGGTTTTATAACAGTATATATGCCCTCAACGTATTCATCGTTATCTGAAATGAAAAATGGTGTCGGGTATGTTATATCTGGGTCCTCTTCCATTCATTTTTGGGCTGATTAAGCAACAGAACGGGAACGTCAGTTGATGACGGGAAAGCGGGCGAAAAGGACTGAACGCGACTTCCGGTACCCACTTTGCCGCTCTGCCATTGGCCAAGCCAGTTTTTTAATTTTCGCGCGCCGTGGTCACTGCCGTCGCGTTGTCTTTCCTAAATCTTCCTTTTTATAAATGGGGCGAAGAATTTCATGTCTTAGGGGTTGTTTACATGGAGGGAGGAAGTTCCTAGCACCAGAAAGATCCTAGAAGCGCGGATCATTCTAGCGCCATATGTTTTCTGTATTCAGTCGTACCTGTTCCTAACGCTAGGATCTTCCAAGCTGAGAAGTAGGAAGATCTTAGCACCATGTAAACTGCCTTCACTAGGAAATCCTAGTACTAGGGATAAACCAGATAAAAATGGCGGCGGGACGTTCAGTAGGTTATCTCGGTAATAAAGGCCGACCATTTCACCCCAGGGGATGTCACATGTATCAAGCGCTGTGATTGACAATCACAGTGGACGCGTGATCAAAACACTTGATTCACAGTTTTTGTGGAAAGGTGAAGGCCCATTCGGCAGATTAGATAACATGTAAACCAAAGCGCTCTTTGCCAAAGTTTTTTCCCGCCGCTTGGCCGCTTGTTGGTTCGGCCTTCGACCGCGCATGCGTCAGCCTCCTCGGAAGCATCCGCCGTCCAAGAAAATTCCTCTGGCACTCAGGGTATCGTTTTATAGGAAGGGCTGCGAATAATTTTCCTTTTCTCCCTAAAAAAATGTAATTGGTAAAAAGAAGTCCACGAATACAGCCACTTTTCTTTGCGAGGCGTCCGTACTTGCTCTCCAGTTTGCTGGTCATTTACCCCGGTGGTCGAAGGACGATGACGATGATGATGATGAAAAGGCAGCATTATTCTTTGATCCTTTCTACAAACCACACCCTCTTATTGAGGCCTTAAACATATCAGCGATGTTAATGTCGTACTTACAAAAGTAGAAACTCCACTTTTCGAACCCTCGAATTTCGATCGTCCCGATGATTCGATCCAAAACTGACTAATCTTCCCTGGCCAAACATAAGTTTGTTTGCGACTTATCGCTTTTCGCACTAACCGAGAGGAGGTTAAAAATATGGAGATTCCAGGGTAGTGTTGTCAGTCTTACACAGGAGGTTGAGAGACAATTTCTACAAAGCATACCTGTTTCATCTGTAAAAACGTCGTCATCTAAATCAGGAGCTTGCTTCTGCAACAAAAAGAAGAAGTAACAATGTACAACAGTATTTGAGATAATGAAGTGGCAAAAGAGGGGAATGATGGAAAAGGATCACTTTATGCATGGACATGATATAAAAGGAAATTTGATTTTTCGGATCGTAAGTACGAGGCAATGGAATTGATTAGGTGATTAGCTAACAGCAAGCTCACTACTTCCAACCAACATCACATGTTCCGGAAGAACTCATCACCACCGGCCTGAACACTGCTAGAAACAGAGGCAAAGGGTGTATCACCTTCAGATACGCCGGCTGATAATGCCACTAAGCTTTTACCAACTAACTAATCTGTATTTTGCCTGCGACCAAGCCCTCCATTTAGGAGAATCGCGCGAAGTCACGCGAGAGCAGCAAGCAAAAGGAGACGCGAGTGCGTGGGGCTTCGCTGCACGTTTGCGCATTCTCTCACGGCTCGCTTCGCTAGCCATAAATGGAGAACTTGCTCACAGGCTACCCAGTCTGAAACGTACAAGGTCCTGTGACAACACAGAGGGTAAAATGACTTCAGTTTGCATTACCTTCTCTTTGTTTTTCTTGTTTGGTTCTGCGGAAAACGGTATGAGAGGTTCACAAGATGAGGAAAGGTTGGTTATATTTTCTGAAATATCAGATAACAAGTAAGAGATTTACAGAGTAGAATACCGAAATCAAGGACGTAGAATTAGTGTCATTGTTACGCATTTCAGAGTCTTTGCCTTGTGGATAGTCAAAGATGACTGAAGTGTGGTAGGAAACAACTCTGGGTGTTTATTTTAGGAAGGTGTATATCTTGTAGAAGTGTCTATTAAGTCAACACTAACATTCCCTCACAAAATTAGACACTGTATTTTTACAACATAACCACAAGGGCTTTGCTTAGCCTAAGACACTATACAGACGGTTCTCAAGCAATTAATTAAAAGGTTTTCACACTCTTTTGACCTGATATAATAAAAACTGAGATCAATAATAAAAAAAATCCCAGCTCACCACCAGAATCACCCGAAGAAACTGAAAGTCTTGATGCCATTCCTGTCCCCTTTGGCTTGTTAGCCATCTTTTTATCAAGTATTTGTCGCTCGCTCTGAAGCTTTGAAAGTGCATCATTTAGTTGCAGAGGTAGTTTTTCTGATGTGTCACCCTGCAATACTTTAATGTATACTTTTCCAGGGGGAGTTTTGTCAAGAATTTCATAAACCCTCTCAACTGTTAGTCCTTCAAGTTTTTGATCATTTATGTCAATGAGTTGGTCACCAGGTCTGTAAGTGAAAAACCAAATAAAATGTAGTTAGTTTAACACCAAGAACCAATAATTATTTATTTAACACTTAAAAATATTCACTAATTTTCATAATATCACAATACCCTAAAACTCTGAAAACAAGTTCTGCGGTTTGAAAATTTCAAAAGGTCATTTTGAGGAGCTTATTATAGCAGGGAAAATTATGTTTAAAAACAGGATGGGCTTATAAATGAATTGCAGGGAAATGAGCAACAGTCCTGCAAGGATATCGCATCTCAACAAATTTTGTAAAAATTTGAATCACCAGTAAAACAAATTTATTGTTTCATATTATTCCTGAATGATAGCTGTAGCTCTTCTCAACGTTTTGTAGCCATTAGGTTAAAACCAACAAAAGTTATGTCAAAAAGTTTGTCATAGATTAGTTCAAAGCATCCAATACAATCAAACCCTGCTTTACGGACACCCGCTTAATACGGACACCTCAGTCACGATCATGGACAGTGTCCTTTGTCCCTGGAAAAAGAAAGCCCTTACACTTTCTCTTAATTCAGCCCCCTTAATACAGACACCCCATTAACCCTTTAAGTCCCAATAGTGACCAACATCAATTTTCTCCAAACAATATCCATAGACTGTCAAGTGCAACATCTATGAGAATTAATCAAATGATCACAAAGAGAAAAATCTCTGATCTTTTATCAATTTCTCCCAACTAATTCTTATAGGAAATGTATAGAGATCAGTTTGGAGAATTTGTTTGTGGATATTGGTGCTTAAAGGGTTAATACAAACACTTTCTGTCAGGCCCCCTCAGTGTCCCCATGAACAGAGTTTGACTGTATTAATTATAAACAGCTCTGAGATCTGTGTCAAATTCACCTCAATCTTCCATCATGAGCTGCAGGGGAATCCTCTAAAATGCACTGAACAAAGTTTCCTTGTTGCTGGGATACTGGATTTGATCCACGCAGCCCAATTCCTAAGCTGCTTCCAGGCTCTGAAAAAGTAATCAATTTTAACTTTTTTTTTTCACTACACACTTACCAGCAGTTCTACCTTGTAATAGGAGGCTTAATGCGAAGGTACTTTTGAGCCACCTGCACAGATCAACCAGAAGTGAAGCCTTTTTCCTTTTTATATGCCTCGACAGTATTAAATTTGTCTTGCTTGAAATTTTGGGCAAAAGAGGCCCACTACTGGTTGATGGTGTTGCTAAAAAGTCCTTGCTTAAACTCGCTAATAATATCATTAGATCCCAAAGCAAAACAAACCAGCGTTATCTTAAAGATGTGACAAGTGCTAAAAGAGGAAAGCCTAGTTCCTGTGATATTTTATTATTGTTAACTACCACTACAGCTGTTAGTACTCTTTTCTAAAGAGTAACAAGCTAAAGGGAGGCCTTAAGCCACTGGATAATATTTTGTCACAATCTGAGCTTTCACCAAACCATAGCATCATTAAGGTAAGAGAAAATACCTCAGGATTTCACGACAAAAAAATTGAGTTTTTTGTAAATTTTTCATTGGCCACTTGGGTTAAGGAGATCGGATGTTTCCCATTGGAGAGCAAGACAAAGTAGATGCAAGCTATTTCAATCAATCAATAAATAAATAACGATTTAAAGGCAGCAAATCCACATAGTGGTTCTTCATCTACCATACTTAGTTGAATCAGCATTTAGAAATGTTGTTTATGGTGGAGTGTAGAAAACCTGAGAACGCAAAAAAAACCTCTTGGAGCAAAGGAGAGAACCAACAAAAAACTAAACGCACATATGGCATTTGATACCAGGATTAGAACCTGGCCACATTGGTGGGAGGCGAGTGCTCTCACCACTGCGCAACCCTAGAATGCCTCAGCTGTAACATGGCCCCTTTAAAATAATAGACAGAAGTCACTTTAATAATTAGCTCATTCCCCACAGCCTTCATTTGCATTGAATTTCAGAACTGTTTTCACTAATTAAAAGTAAGAAAATAAATGTTTTGTTGCATTCTTTAAATTCTTTTTGGGTTTTGTTATGTATTGGATATTGCAACAGAACATATACATTACATCCATGATTACTTTACAATGATAATGTAACCTATATAACAAGGTGTCATTAATTATCTGAATCACTTCAAAATCAAAACAATTATGTGGACTGAATGATCTGTAAGTTCCCTCAGCTGAGTCAAAATTTTGCATATTCATGGTTTTATTGTGTTCATGTATTCTACAAAAAAATGGAATTTTCACTTTCTTATTTAGAGAGCTATAAAGAATAAAAAAAAGGGTTCACTAGAAAATCATCAAACACAGTCACAGCTTTAAACTGAAATGATACTGTACTAGCAATAAAATTACAACGGTCATATTGGTTTAATTATCACACCTTTATACAACACAAGCTCGATGCTTTTTTCTTTCTTGTTTCTCCTTTGACGGAGCTTTCGAAACATTGTTGGTGATGAAGAATTGCTTGAGCTAGATGATTCAGCAGTCACATCTTTGCTGTTACGGCGAGAACTTCCTGGTGAACTCCTAGGAGTTGTAAATGTTGACAAGCTAGGTGCTCCAGCACTATTTCTTCTTACTTTTAAAGTCACAATTCCCCTGCGAATAGTCTGCACAAAATAGAATAATACTAAAATTTGCAACAGCAAAGGTCAAAATAATTTATACTTTTCGCCTGTCAAGTAATTAAAACTAGAAAAAAAAATCTAATAAAATTTAAGATCATTAAGCATTTAACAAAAATGATTACTGCTAGCCTGGTGCAAATTTATTTCAGTAAATTCACTCACCAATAAAGACTATTTATGTGAATGTTTAATACATCTCCTCATACTCAAAATTCATGAATGCAACACAACAGTGGATATAAGCACTGATTAGTTTTTATGCTTGACTGACATGTGTGAATGAATTTCTTTGTTTGCTTTGATCAATGGGCCATGCGGCAGGTGCAACTTACAGTTATTCAAAATTTGATAATAAATTGTATCATCTCAGAAGAAAAATAAAACCCAGGGCTTTTAACTTATCATGCAATAACATTATCATAATATTTTGTTCTACTTTTGTTAATGATTCGTAGAAGAAATCTTTACAAATACATCTTTGTTGGTTTCAAACTCTGGTTCCATATTACACCAGTGCTCTACATTCTAATTATTTAAGAGGTGGTTCTTTATTTTCTTTCAGGAACAAACAAAACAGAATAAAGCTGTTGTGATTACGAAGCACAAAAATTTAATAGAGAAAAGCGAATAAAATATAATAATTCACTTCAAAATTACAAAATAAAAACATTATTCATTTACAAAACAAACTTTACCCTGACCTTACTCTATAGTTTAGGGAAAGGATTTCATGAAAAATTTATTACTGTTCTACCATAAATTCATACTTTTCGTTTAACAAAAGGTGCATTTGTTTAGTGCAAAAAATTAAAGGTATTCTGTCACATATAAATACTAACAATAATTCTGTTCTATACTCCTGTTCACCTCCAATTTTACATACTAGACTATTAGTTCGGTTTCATCCTATTTGGAGAATTAAGTCATTTCAGGGTAATTAACACAAATTTATTATAATAACAATACACAGTCTCCAACAGTGAATGAGGCTGAGTATAGTATGATATGAAGAATAATTATATAATGCAGATCAAAAAAGAGTGTTGCCGAGGTGGATAATAGCCTAATGTAAATCATAACATTTGAAAGGCTAATTCACTAATATTGTTTTATTAAAAATATTTTAACATTCTTGCCTCCTCATGGGCTTTCTTCCAAACATTTCATTTTGCCTGTTTTTTGACATGTTTTCAGAACATGAACAGATAATTTTTTTTCTCAAAAACCAGAGAGCATCCGTCGAGCTATATTTTTTGCCCATTCTTGCATTTGTTTTATTTGGTGTTCATGGACTCAGTTTCTTGTAAATATGAGTCCTGCACTCATGCAACTAGGCAGCCCTGCTACAACCTGGAAATGGGGCTAGGATATGATAATATTTCCAATGTTTCAGAACTATTACCATAATCTGGTTTTGATACAAAGGAAAATAAAAATAACTTAGACTTATTTTTCCAAATCAAAGAAAACCTCAACCAAAAGGAACCTAGAGAACAACAATAATACACAATGAAAATGGAGACCTGAAGCAGAAATTTATTGAAATCAGACCATACAGACTTTTTTATTAGACTCTTTTGACTATTAAGGTAAGATACCACTAAGGTATGATCTTCAGTCATGTGACCTTGTGGGGGCATTACAAAGCAGTGGTTGATTTAAACTCCTTATTTAATTAATTTGAAGGCAAGTTCTTCCTCATAAAAATATAAATATAGGGTAGTTTGGAGGATGGGTCACGAGGCATAAACGTCTCAATTTGCTTTGATGGGAGAATTGCAGGTGTATCCTGACACCCAAGGATATGGAGACCAAGCCTTGATAGCTGCAGTTAAAGATATTGAGTGTACTTAGGCACGCTTCAGATGCCATTTTTTCATGAGACGAACCTAATTGAATTAAGGCCGACCCAAACTATTTAGACTGCCTGAATTGATTCAGACACCAATTTTAACTCCAGCCGAAGTAAATTCAAAAGGAGAAAAATGCTAATTCTGGTCAAACTGCTTGCAAAATACATTATATAATTAATGCTTTAGGTTCGAAACATGAAAAGTTCGGCGTCTGAATCAAAGCCTTTCCAAAGTCGTTCCATAGTCAGAATTCCCAGCCAGGCTAGGCGTGAAATTCAGCTGAGCTGTTCCAAATTGAATATATAGGCATTCCTAATTGATTCCGACACGGGACCTGTCATGTACTTTAATAATTCAATATATTAGGTTCAGCTAATGCAAAGATCGGCATCTGATCCGGACCTTACACTCAAATATATTGCTCTCCTGAACCAATTTGTTATGTTTCCAGGGAATAAAGTTACTGGTACTTTTAATCATTTTTGACCACAACAATAATAATAGAAAAGTTAGAAGCATTTATTCAGAGTTTACCTTGAAAGTATCCAAGGCCTGCTGGTGAGTAAAACCTTCAAAAGATGTTCCATTTACTGACAATAATTCATCACCTACACGTATAAAAAAGGACAGTGAAACAATAATAAAAAAATAATAAATAAGTAATTCAAAATACAGTCAACTCTCTCATATCAACTACTTTTCATAAGCGACCACTTCCTGTAAGTGACCACTTGGAAAACTGTTTTGTTTGTCAGTCAAATTCTGTCTCAAAAACTCTCTCATATGCAACCACTACTTAAATTCCTTATAAACAACCGGGACCTCTTTTTAAACCAGAAATTCAACATATTCTTTTGTTTTCTGTTTCTCATAAATGACTGCCCAGCATGATCACGTATGATTATATTAAAACCACTGCTGCAATGTCACAAAAGTTTGGTTTTAGAAAGTGCTGAACAAGCATGCTGACAGATCATTACAAAAAAGAGGGCTGTAATATAATCCCGTAGGTAAAAAGGTAGATTGCAACATTGATGCAAATGTTATGTACAAAGTTTCAACAGTAACAAGCCCTATTCGATACGAAACATTAATTACTGCCAGTTGTCTGTTTGCCAGTTTTAGTTTGTTAGATAATAATTCATGTAATCACATTTATAATCATATTCAGTTTGACCTTATTTTGTTGCTGATTTTTTCCCAAAAACCACCTCTTGTGAGTGACCACTTGTTCTTGCACTTATACCAGGGATAGGTACAAAAAAAATAGTTACATTCCTTATATTTAACTAGTTCCATACCCACATATTTTCTTTTCCATCATTTTGTTATCCAAAAAAATGTCACATTTGACCCAAATTACAATATTAATTTGTAGAAAGCAATGAGAAAATATTTGGAGCCAACATTATACACATACTGCCCTGTATCTAACAACAGCATTTGTCTATATATAAACCCCTACCAAGATGAAAAATATATGTTTACAAGTTATATAAGGGACCAAAGATTTCTATCATACCTCTTCTCATTCTGCCATCTGCTTCTGCCGCACCTCCAGGAAGAATACTCTTCACATAAACAGCCATGTCACCATGAGGGGACCCCTTACCTCCGACAATAGTAAATCCAAGGCCCTTACCACTCATCCCCTTCACAAGGACTATTGTCATGACCTCCTCTTCTATTCCTTTTGAACTGCTCTTGCTATGCGCAGCATCATTACTCACTTTCCGCTTAGCCTGGGGTGAGTCACGATCATTATTGCCGATGACGTTAACTGGCGTAGGAACACCAACTGTCGTCATTTGGGGAGAGGCTTCCCCAAGGTATCTCGCAGGGAAAGCGATACCCAAGCCTCCTGGTTTTTGAGGTCGGGGAAGGGAGGGTGAGATTTGACCAGGAGCTAAGCCTGTTTTATTAGAGCCAGCTTCTCCTTTTGGAATGTTTAACAAGGGACTTGGAATATTTCTTTTCTTTACAGACTGCACAACTGGGGAGGATGATGCTTTAGGAGATGAACCATTCGCAGGTGACTTTGAAAGAGGCTTATCCTCAAGAGTAACTGGTTCACTGTCTGATAATAAGACATCCTCAGAATTAAACTTTGACCCTCCATTTGAACTCTCAGATGAAGTACTTGACAGCCGACGCCGGCCATTGGCCATGTTTGAAGCACTTCCATTTAACAGAAAATTGTTTTGTTTTTTCTTTGGCTCTTCCCGCATCTCTTTAAGTTTTTTAACATTTTCCATGGCTAAAATGTGATCCTCTTCCCTAAAAGGGTCACTTCCCTGCCTCTGTTTAGGGGTCATGTCTTTTGAGCCATTTACAGATATTGCAAGAGGTTTGTTGGGATTTCTAGTTGTAATCTGATCCAGGGATTTTTTCCTGCTTTTGCTGATCAGACTGTCTGTTGAGGCAGCTCGATGTTGCTTGGTTAGCTGGCCAGTTTTAGTTGTTCTTGAATTTGTATGAACATTTTCCTGTGATCCTGACCGAGCTCTGGATGTTAATTTCTTTCCACCAGAAGGCATTTCACCCTATCAAGAGAGCAACACAACAACCATTAATGGTTACCTGAAGGACAAATTTGAGAACTCAGAAATGGAAGAAAAAATTATTACCTCTATCCCAATTACAGTAATTAACATGTTTTTTCATTTTTTATTGTAGTAAAATTCAGTTTCCCATTTTATAATGTTTAAATTACCTATACTTTGTATTGCTAAAATGCACTGATACGCCTCTAACAAACTAAAACACTGATCAACATCCCACTTCAAAATCACCTCTAAAAAGACCAATGCCCTACTAAAAGGACTAATGTCAGCTACTAAGTCATCAATTTGGTTTGAGAAGAGGAAAATGTGGTTGGACTTTTTTCTCTGTTTTAAATAATACAGTGAAACACTGCCTCACGGCCACCTAGGTAATATGGTCACCTCATTACTACGACCACTTTTTTTTTGGCTGCCTGGCAAAAACTACCATACGTTTTCTTGTAAAAAAACCCTCATGTTAATACTGCCAAATTTTTTTGGCCCATTGGTGACTTATTAACAGGGTTCCACTGTATCTGACTAAAGTAACAGGGAAGAAGCATATGCTTTATAGCTAGATTAGCTTAGAGCTATTTTCTAGGTGGTGGTGGTACCTGAGTAGCATATCATCTTTTTTGATCGTCACATGAAACTTTCTAATTTCACCATTTTTCGAGGACGTGAACACGAGATAACAATTTTCTAATTCTTTTATTTAAAATGAGAAACAGTCCTTTAGAATTCAACCCCAGAAAATTCAAAAACATTTGATAAATTGAATGACATGGAATAAGAGGCTCTATGAATTTTGGAACAGAGTGAATTCATGTTTTCCACCATGCATTAATGGTCATTGAGCAAAGCCTCCCTAATATCACGATGGAAAGGTACAGGGTTTGTACTCTTTTGAGGTCTTCAAATTCATGACTTTCCATGACTTTTTCCATGACCTTTTCACATTCCATGACCTCATGTTTAGCTGTCACTTTCAAAAATGTTCAAAACTTTCCTTGATTTAGGGTATTTTTTGACCTTAAACACGTAGTTCAACAGACACAAAGTCTCTTTTTGTTCAGCAAAAATAGAAGCTAAATTTCATTTAACAGTTTGAAGTTATTATATTAGTATATTATTTTGTTTTCAGACTTAAGTTTTTGTTGCCCATTTATTTCATTAACTTATTATTTATTTTTTTGAATGTCACTAGTAAACAATGACTAACCTGAGTAGAAATGACCAACTGTATAAGTTTGGGTGATGCACGCAACAAGTCTACAGCTTCCAGTTGAGTAACACCTATTAAGCTGTGGCCATTGATCCATAACAACTCATCACCTTCCTTGAGACGACCATCCCTAAATGTACATAAATGCCAGTCAACAAATGAAAACTACTGAGTTTTTCACTGGTTTTAAAGGAAAGTGTCAAATAAAACCATAAAAAATGTTAACACTTGTTTAAAGAACATATTATATATTGAACATACTCTTAACAGCCTTTAATGATATTTATGACCTTATTAATGACCTGGGCTAAATACAACTATGCAGATCAGCTAATCACTGTGAAACCAAGGTGTAGTCAGATAGAGTGCATCTTACATGTATGATATAAAATACAGTTGACTCCCAGTGACTCAAACCCTCTATAACTCGAACCTCTTGCTAATTCAAAGCAATTTTCATTTCCCTTCAGATCATTTTCAATATAATTTTACCCTTGATAACTGGAATTTTTTTCTATTTCTGTTGAAGGTTCAAATTGTCGGGAGTCAACTGTATGAAAAAAACATCCATACACCCACTACAAAAGTGTTAATGCCCATCCCCCATCCCTCCTCACCTGGAAATTCTGTTTTTTTTTCAACATGTACTCTACTTCAAAAAGTAACTATGGACCCTAACCCTCACTCTTAAAATATCTATACACTTTTTGACAAAGGCTGCAACATTTAATGAAAACAGACTTTAACTCACATTTTAATGATAAAAAACTGAAACAGGATTCAATCCTTTACGTAGGTTACTAGCTCATTTAACTTATTATAAGTATCTAACCCAACTGAACTCCCAAAATTAAAGGAGACACGAAATATCAAATTGTAAATAAATAAACAAATAAATGTTCCATTATAAATACTAGTCAACCATTATATTGCTCAAACCTAAAACCAAATTATGCCATGAGAACAAAATACAATAGCCATTAAATCACAAACAAAAATATTTTCACTGTTGATTGTTTACCAATAAGTAACTTAACCCAATATGTGACAGATTATAACTCCTTCACCCTACAATACAATACTGTCACTCAATATCAACTGCACTTAAAGTGACCAGAAATGTAAGTGTCTCAGTGATTTATAAGGTACTAACCTACTATACAATAGTTTTGTTTTCAGGGCTGTCATTAAGGACCGGGGGCCAGGGATTTCCCCCAGCTATTATGAATGATACCCCTGCCTACTTTTGCAGTGAAATAGAAGAAAAATAGAACCAAACAAAATCCCAAGTTGTTTGATTCCCCGCCTACTTGTATAATCTACCCAGCAACTTGAAATTTTAATGACAGCCCTGGTTTTCAAACAAATTAATATTGTAAAACAGCTGTTTATCTTAGGTGGCTAGAAATACGTAACACCTTTTGGTGCATTGTGTGACTAACTAACTATATGTGTGTATAATGCACAACTAATCTGAGTGCAGTCCTCAATGTCCCTTTTGTTATCATGTGTGACTGACTGCATCTCTTACACGCGCACCTGGTATTTTTATACTTAAGACTGACAACATGTCTACAAAATACTATTATATAGAGAGGAGCAGAGTAACATTACATTATCATGGTAGCAAAATTTCTGGATCTCAACAATCTCTCTTGACAGAGACAGTGATTTGCATTGTCAAACAAAACAAGAAGAGTAATCGGGTACCGTTTTGTTCCTGAGTGCAATCACGCACAGGAAAGTCATTACATGTCATTTTTTTTTCTGTCATATCTGCAGGACCATGGTTCGTTGGGATCTGTAAATTTTGCTACCATGGCAAAATGATGTATCGACTTCTCCCCTCAATTGTGTCAAATGTTTGATACATTTTAATGTTTTTTTTTAAGAAACAGACTTTAAAAACAGGTGCATAATTGAGCTTGAGCTCAAACTCACTTTAACCTTTAAAAAAGTATTATTGATAGCTAACCTTTCAGCAGCTCCCCCTGGGCTAACATCACTGACAAAGACACCTTTTTCACCAGTAACATGGTTCAACTTCATGGATATTTGCACTCCAAGCCCTCGGCCGTCTTTCAAAATATGAATCTTCTTGACCACATTTTTCTGCACCTTCGTGGACTGAAAGTAACATAAGCAGTATTACCAAAATGAAAAACTATTTTAATAACAATTCTTTTTTTCATATTAAATTCACTTTATCTAAGAGCATCTTTTGCAACCATTTTCTCCTAAAAAGGGCAATATTATCATAAGCTTATTTGTTAAATGTCCTTACAATGGTCAATGGGAAATAATGCTGGCATTTTAATCTAGTTATATCCTCTAAAGTAATCATGATTCACAAGATTTTTATGAGACTTATTATTTTAAAAAGTTTTAGTCATAATTTCAAAGGTGAGAGTTGTGTATTATTTATTTACCGGTTTTAATGCTTGAGGTATCTTTTCAATAGGGCTTTCAACACCATTTGTCAAAGCTGTGTTTTTGTCTTCAACAGTGTTTTGAACAACCAGTATTTTTAATTTGCCACTTCGCAATGCACTGCCTAAATACCACCTATAGAAAAACATTTGCAAATTAATACTTAACACCAACAATAATTGTTATTATATATTGAATTTTTAAAAAAGGCATTAGTTGATTCTGTGTATTTGGGCATTTGATGCAAAGAAAATAATTTTGCAAGAATGATTCAATTTCATAGTGAAATCTACAGAAATGATTCCATTATTTAAAGGGGATGAATTTAAAAAATGAATACTGTACTTTTCGCTAGGTTTCGAATCGGACAAATAACATCTTAATTAAGTCTAGTCTAGCCTCTTTACAATCAGATTGAAGGAAACGAACAAAAATTATTAATTAATGAGTTGCTGTCATTTCCATTTTTCTAAGGTGTCAATTATAAAGCAACGCTACAATGGAAACATAGAAGACATCAACAAGACTCTCGGAGAATACATTCTCTGATATAGACAGGGGTCACACAAAACACAAAACGCAATAGAGATATAAACACCTACTAGGCTACAACACAAAAATAAGGGGCCAACATCTGAAAATAGCGTACAAGTACGCTAAAACCACAAGCAATACAAGTTGTTTTAGCCTTAAAAGAACTTTGAATAAATTACGAAAAGGTAAAGCGCTCACACAGTAAAATCAGTAAAAAGATCGGGATTGCATTCGTCGCAAAGAGCAGACAAATACTTTGGCCACCTTAGCATTAACCCTTGTTATAAACACATGCCAAAAGAATCCACATTACGAGATTAATTCATTTACTCTTTTCCACTCATAAACTACCTGTTGTGGTTATTTGTAAACTTTGATGAAGATTAGATCCACTCACCTTGCACGTTCCAAACTTGCCCTACTCAAATCATGGCTATTAATTTCCAAGACTCGATCCCCGACCGATAGCCTTCCGTCCTGTTTAGCTGCGCCATCAGGCGATATTTCAGCGATTCTTATATTCCCCAAAGCACTTCTTGTACGATTTGAGCTTCCGGTGGCTTTATTTTCTAGTGAAACTCCAAAATTGCCCGACGAGCAACCTTCGAATTCAAACGTTCTGATCTCGTCTCCATTAACAACATCCTTCCGTAGAGGAGTTCTTCTTTGGGTTTCCGAAACCTTGTTTGTTCGTGGAGAATTAAAAACAGTTGAAGAAGAAGCCTTAATTTCAGTCATAGTGTTTATATCTCAAGTGGAACCAGCGTTGTTCATATTGTTCTTTGGTTAGAGACATTCCATCCATACTTTCCTTAACCAGACTAAACTTTACTTTACTAACCACCTTTAGACCTCATTTGGCGCGTAATCCACTCGGTTCTCTTCAGGTCCATAATTCTAAGTCCTTCAGTGTGGCACTAGAAATGTTTTATCGAGAAACACTCACTTCGAAAGGTCGTTAACTTCATAAATAAACGGAAGAAACGTATCCATAACTCTCTTTGTTCTGCATGATGCAAATGATGCAGGTTTACAGAGGGTGTTGATGACGTCATGATCTATGAACGCTGTCTCACTCCCACTCCACCCTCGTGTCACTTTGCACGGCATTGTTTATTGTTTGCTTTCGCTGTTTCTAGGAAAGCAGCCTTGGTTACATTTATAACAGGCAAGGAGCAACTCGGCACCGCTGTGATTCAGTATGAACTGCCTCTCTTTGCGCTAAAAAGTGCACTGAGAAGTCGGTGTTCACCTTGCAACAGGCCAAGACGAACCGATATGTGTCCAAGCAAGAATTAATTATTATTTTAATACTTTTAGTTCTGGGATTTTTCAAAATAAAACAATCAAAATCAATTTCATATTGTATTTTTTTGGGAAAAAAAACTTTCTTGCGTATTTCCAAAAAAACAACTTGGTTATAATGCAAAAAAGACTACAGAAAAAGTGACACAACACGGACTGAACTACTCGAAATCGTGCGAATCCTGAACCCCGCGCGAGTCCCATGATGCGATAGTAAAAGCTTAAAATAAACTCAAAGTCCGTGCTAGATAAAAACAACAACCACCAAAAAAAACAGAACAGAACAGAACAGCCTGAAAGTTAAACATTATGCAGTGGATCATTTTCCAAGGAATCTATCTCAAACTGTGAGATAGATCTATCTTACTTGGTAGCTAGAATTTCAAACGATTACTTCGAGTCGTTTTCTCCTCCTTACACCCAGCTTAGAGGGAGCAGGAGCCGATTACTGGAGGGAGTAAAAACGACACGAAGTAATCGTCTGAAATTCAGGCTATCTCACTTGGTGGACCCATTACTTTCTTGGAGCGCGACAAGTAAGAATGTGTGAGAGTTGCTAAACTGATTCGGTTCGGCCTTATTTAAGGTTAAAGTTCTACTGAAACGAAACCTCAAAGTGGCTGTTTCGCACCAAAAACGTTTTATCAATCTTAGAATAGTGCTTTTTTCCATCATGAAGTTGTTGAATTGCTATTGGGGCCTTCTCTACCATTAGTCCATTCACATTCTTTGGTTTATCCCCCCGGGGGGGGGGGGTACTCCCTATAACGGCCTATACGGGAGGCTCCGCCCGAAAGGGATACCTTTTTCAGGCTTCAGATGAAAGGGTAGGGATTTTACCCGTTGAAGTATACGAAAGAGAAGGGAAATCTGTCATTTGGGTCTGTGAAAGGGCCCAAAGGCCTGAACAGATGAATTTAATGGCGTTATAAAGTCGGGAAACCGTTCTAGGTTTGTGATTGATTCCTATTTAAATGACAATGCATTTACAGCAGTTAAAAGGGATGCAAAGTGCTAAACAAAGTGTATGAAAGAGGTACCATTTGTCAATAGAAGGTATACAAAATTTTACAATAACTGAGCGAATCCTCGCGCGCTGATTGGTCGAGAGCCATGGTCTATGAGAGTTTAGTAAAATCCAACTAGTGGTCTATTATCAATGCTGTGTTCTGATTGGTTGAGCTACTACTAGGCTATATGTTATAGCCCACCAGTAGCGAAAAGCGCGCGCTTTTTGGCGGCAAAAAAGGATTAAAGTGTAGCTTTAACTAGCTAAAATTTTTTCTCTCGATATTTTTGACCAATTAGTTGGATTTTGCTAAAACAATTATTCCTCTCGCCCTTATGGCCTCTGAGTCAGTAACCCGTGCTATCGACTCAGAGCCCATTCGGGCACGAGGGATAGTTGTTAAATAGACTATGGAAATGACGTTAAATGTCACGCAGTGCCGGTTGTTTTGTTTTTGGTTTTTCGTAAAAAAATAAAAAATGTTATTGTAACAAACAAATCGACCACAATTTTCCATCGGCTACACTTTTATAGACCATATATAGAAATGACGCCATAAAATGTTCAAGACTTTGCAGTGAAACCACTCGCCCGCGGATTGTGGTTCTACTTGGGAAATCTGCGACAAAATATTAGGGTATTGGCCAGCCTGTGTACACCTCCCCTCCCCCCCTCCCCCCACTACACAGGCTACTTATTGGCACGCCATAACGGAAGTTTTCAATAACCTTTAAAAGAACGTTAACCTAGACTCAGTTGATCGAAAGTCGGATAGCGTTATCCACCGGGTAAATCACTATCCAGCGGATAAGTGTCAGGGAAACCAATTCAGTGTGTGCGCTATTCAGTGGATCGTGATTTATCCGGTGGATAGCGTTATCCTGTAGCCTGCAGGGCTCGGTTCCTGAAAGGCCGATTAGCGTTAATCCAGAATTAAAAATTTGTTCCGTTTTTGTTTTTTATATTCCTAAGCATTGCTTTCTCGTAGTAAAGGCTCAACAGTAATATGTAACCTCGAGTTACATGTTCTTATAGACGAGAAAACCGTACTTGATATTTGACTTAATCCTGGGTTAAACTTAACCATCTTTCCGGGCCCTGGAGTTTAGCCTGGAGTATTTTTTGCGTCTCTTCGCAGTCTCGCTCTCTATTTTCAGCCTCGCTCCAGACCTTTTGTTGGACAGCTCGCGCGTACTTGAATGCGCAAAAATACGGGCTGTTTTGCAGTCTACATCCACCGTGGGTCTCAAATCCCTTATCAGACTGAAAAAATAGTTTCACAGGGAAATGTGCTGCAACGCCTGTAGACTGCGATCATGCCCTCCCTATATCTCTCAAAAAATATCGCTAAAACAAGGCCTGATCGTAAGTTAAAATGCATGGGGAATAAAACACAAAAATATTGCTTTGTCAACTAAATTGACAAAGTAAATTTGCCATGACCGTTAAAAAGTCTTATAAGAAACCAACGCTTTAGTATTGTGCGAGCGAGAAACCAGAGTTGAGAAGGAGTTGCTTGTATTGTGTGATCGTGCGAATCATTTTATATCAGTATGGTGCTGTGGACAGTGGATCAAGGATGGAATAGTATATTATTAAACACAATAAACAATCGTTTTCCAAGTTGAGAAATTTTATTTTACAGCATTCGAAGTAGGAATCTATTCCCTGGACTTCATTTTTTCTCGGGCCATCTTCTTCTTGGAAACTTTTTTAACTTCAACTTCATCTTCTCCTCGTGGCACCACTTGCTCGCGTTCTGCCAAGATCATCTCTATGTGACATGGTGAACTCATGTACGCTGCAATCAACAAGGGAAACAACATATAAAATTACCCCACAGCAATACCTATACCATGTGTAGCTGGCACATTCTTGTGGCCGGGGTACTTTCTAGCAGCCAAGCTACTATACCAAAGGAGAGGCGGAGCCCCAAGGGAAAATCCCACCTGCCACATTTCTTATGAGTTCTGAATGCCACCCAGATTTCAAATTGGCTTGTACCCACTCTTCTCACGGCTCCACTGCCAAAACAATACAACACTCCCACACTACAGTAATCCCGCCAGCTATGCAGGCTACTCTACCCACGTCATCTGTGGTGTCTCAACAGTCATCACTGACTACACAGGGAGAGGTAACTTACATAGTGATGGGCATGAAAAAATAACAATCCAAACGTGGCACATCACCTTGCTAGCAGAGCCTTTTGGCTTCTGCACTGGTTGTCAAAATATCAGTAGCAGTCACTAAAAGCCATAGAATCATGTACGCTTCTCATGAGGATCATATTTGACTTCCTATGACACGACTCCTGGCTTCAAAGCATTAACGATCAAAATAAACAGTGACTTACGATTTATACGTCCATGAGCTCTGTAGGTTCTCCTTCTCATCTTAGGAGCAGCATTAACTTGAATGTGCTCGACCACCAATGAGTCCACATCTAATCCCTGAACAAAAATAGACGGCACATGTTAAGAAAAGAACATTTTTATGGTTCCAGTGTAAGGTGCACAAACAGACTTAAAGATGCATAAAAAGAAAACTTACAAACTCAATGAATAGCTTGTCCACAAGTAAAAGTCAATGAAAGTAAAAGTGCACGAGTATGCCAAGCACGAAAATCCATTTCAGTGCAAAATATATATAGTGGAACCCCACTGATACAGTCACTAATGGGGCAATAAAATTTGGCTGTATTAATGGGTGACCGTATTCATGAGGGTTTTTTTATAAGAAAATGCAGGGTTTTCATTAAGAATCCTAGAAGCAGGAGAAAGGTGTAACATTACAGGAGAATATTTTGAAAGAGGCTCCACGCCTGAATAAAAAACAGTCATAAGCTACCGAACGTTAGTCAGAGAATTCTGCATAGTAAACAGAGAATTCTCCAATCTCCGATGCCTAATGAACACTCTGAAAATGTATGGCCATTTTGCCGGGTGGCCAAACAAAAAAGGCCGTAATTTTGAGGTGACAGTATTACCGAGGTGGCTCTAAGGCACAGTTCTACTGTATTAACCTAAAACCTACATTGTACACTCACCTTGAACTCGGCATTGCTCTCAGCATTCTTGAGAAGCTGAAGAAGAATCTCAGCACTCTTCTTTGGCCATCGTCCCTGGGATCCTGGGGCTTTATGATTCTTGGCCTAAAAGTTATAAATGGTTTCTTGATCAGCAGGGTTCTTGTTATGTCAAACAAACCCAGCAAGGTTGAGCTCTAAGAAAAGTTGAAGGAAGCCCAATGCTTTGAACCAGTGAAATCCAGGGTGCCCAGCCTATGATTGCTATGAAAAAACTAAGATTTTCTAGTTACCAGCCAAGGAGCAAAAGTTAGGTGCCAGGGGTCACCGGGCGCTACTACAGCACAGCCTTGTGCTGAATAAATTCCTTTCTATTCTAGTGGTAACCATTAATAGGTACAGAAAAAAGGTAATACAGGGGGTGGGTAGGCAGGTGGGCAGGCAGGCAGGTAGGTAAGTAAGTAAGTAAGGAAGTATGTGCAACTGGAAGTGAGGATGTAACTATGTGAGTAGGGAGGTACATAGGTAAGTAGGTAGGTAGGGGTCTTTACTGGGACTACTCCATCTTGTAAACTCCTTTCTTTTTTTCAATTTCATTCCTAATTTTTGTAAGTAGCGCTGCCGAGAAGTTGGCACTCTTATAGTAGGGAACTTAAAGAGCAAAGGTGTTTTAGAGCCACCCATGTCAACCAGAAGAGGAGCCTTTTCCCCTTTATTTTGCCTTGACGATACCAATTTTATCTTGCTTAGTGTCTTTACTCTTACAGAGACAATTTGCCTGAGAATTCGAACGACAGCATTGCCCAAGAATGTAAGATGTCCACTTCTGGTTGACGTGGTTGTTCAAAAGTAGGGACCTCTAGATTCTAAGATGAGTACAACAACAGGTACGAGATTTTCTTAGTCCTAGTAGTGCTTCCACATGAACCAGTGTCATTATGGTGGGAAAATGTGGTAGCTGTCATCACTCTACTATGAGTTTGTAGTGAGAATGTTGAGGTGGCAGAAACAAGTTATCAAATGTTTTAGAAGTTTTATCATTTTGCGATCAGGAGAGGATGTAACCTCCTTCACTAAAGGTAACATAGCTAACTTTTCTCGTGAAAAATTGTTAAATGAAACGTTCCGGGGAGTCTATTTTTTGAGAATACACATAAAAGCTCCAAGTCAAATCTTGAACTCGTTGTTGTACTTGTCTTACAATCTAAAGGTCTCTAATCTCTTTGCTCTGACACTATTGTCCAACAAAATCTGGCTATTATGACTGTGGCATAAGCAGCCTGTAAATGTACAGTAAGTAGTGAGTGGATCATCCCTTAAAAGGGATAGTGACAGTTCTCATATGTCTGTTTTTGTTAAGATCTTGGAAGCTATTCACAACACATCAGCTGTTTTATCACCTGACAGCCATATCGATCCCTTATAGAATAGCTGAACCCAAAGGCCACCCCTTTTTTTTTCTCTTCCATCTTTCTCCTTCTATGACAATGACCATTGCAATTTCCGCCACATTGATTTTGTGACCATGTTTATTATTTCCAGGCTCGCTACTATGTTGGGGTACCAGGCCCCCTAATCCCAGCTTTCTTGCCGAGATTTTTTTTTTTCCATCTGACCGACCGACCGACCAACCGACTGACCCAATCCATGCTAAACAAGAAAAGAAAAAGGATGGCCAAAGGAGGTTAAAAAAATAGGTCTTTCCCTTTTTATTAATGGTTTCTTGAATAAACATACAGATGGAGCATACCTGAGCTTTACGACCAACACCACCATTGAATCTGAGGAAAGGTATGATCTGTTTTTTAGCAACCACATCCTTCAGGTACTTGTTGGCCTTGCGGATATGCATGCCTTTAATGGCCACAGCTGTTTCGTGCGTGTTCTTGAAGTGCACGCGGAGGTTTGAGCCTCGTGCTTTGCACGACTTCGTTGGATTCTCGGGATCGGTTGAATACCGAGTCATTTTGCGTTATGTTACCTAGAAAACGTGAACGTTTGTTTTTTAATACGAACATCTACAACATCTCTCCAAGTGACAGACACAAACATTAACACAGCATTTACACCATTCAAAACTTTATGCCTCTAAACAATGAAATCACTAAGAAATAAAACGTGGTTGCTCTTAAAAAGCGTCCACAAATGCAAAACGAAGAAATTACAAAAGCGATCCAGTAGTTGGAAAGTGGAATCAAAAATCGGTTTTCTAAACATTAAATTCCTTGCAATAACCCTGGTTGGAGTACAAATTTAACACTCCAAAGAGAAGGAGTAATGGTTATTCTTTACACAATTAATTTCTTGGAGAAGTTATAAGAAAGGATGGGATAGATAATTGTTGATATTCACGGCACATTGAACGCTATCTCACCTTCGAAGAGGAAGGCTGAAAGAGGACATGTACCCAGAAACCCTTTCGCTATGGCAGTTCCACTGCGCAGGCCCGACGTAATTCAAAATGGCGTCCAAGTAAGATTCTCGAGTCATCAAAACTAACGATTTTGATCTCTTTTTTTGGATAACAACTTTGATCACGATGTTTTGGGGTTAGTATATACGTATTATCTTTGTTCCTTTGAGGAAATCGTGGGAAACAAAAGTAGCAAAATAAGAATCTGCTGCAAATCAAAGGAGTACATTCGACTGTTTTAGACGGTCGGACGTGCGCGCGTATCAATAACTTGCTCGATTACTGCCCGTGTACTGGAAACACGCTGCTAGCAGAATTCGGTAAAAAGCTTACGCAAGCTTACATGTTGTACATCTCATGACAGTGAAAATTTGAAAACTAGGTATAAATTGTATAGGCATTTTAAGACGTAACTTTTTTTAATTTGATAGGATTGTTTACAATGTTGCATGCACGTGGGAATCCATACTTTCCGTATTTTAGGTGAATCTCTGGAAGTCATTCAACATAGATTCGTCGAAATTCACTTTTTCATCAAATAATTTCAAGTGTCAGGCCATCCGGGTCAGGAGGGGGGCTGTTACCCAAGTTATTTACACAATGGCGTTTACAAATCCCCCACAACCAAGAACAATATTTCTCTACAAAAAGCTACCATTGCCACCCCCCCCCCCCCACCCCCTGGAGTGAAAAACTCCTTCACACAAATGACTTATGCGTCTTTTCAGACATTTTATGCATCAAAGACGCTGCTGGACCCGCAAGTAGATGGGTCACTGAGTGAGGCTGATAGTATTATTTTTTTATAGTATCTTTAGAAGTGAACCATTAAACCTCTTTGGTAGTGTTATCATTTTTTGTCATTATTTTGTAAAACTAAGTAATGAATCCTTTTGAAGTATTTTCTGACTTTGACCACATTTGTTTTTTAGGGGTGACTCTTGATTCTGGAAAGCGATACACTCAAACAGTGGAGAAATCCTTCCATTTGTCAATGGCTGCTCTAGGCTTTCAAAACTGTTCATCTTTGCCAGTTACTGTGATGGTTGAAGTAGACAAAGCTCAATTTGCACTGTGTACACTGCAACCTGGAAAAATTCCACAGCAGCCGTTAGACTATTGTTTCACTGAAGGAGAGGAGATAACTTTCTTCATGGAAGGACCCGGGGATGTTCATTTAACAGGTTTTTAAGATTACTGTTAACACCAGGATATGAGCCACAGCCTGAGTTTAGAAATATATTATTTCGGGTATTTCGAGAAGGGTTGTCAGATAAAATGTACATGCAACAATCCCAAAAGGTAGCCTCTCGTGCCATTCTTGCAAATTTCTTTGAAGAACAGTGAACTCAAAACCACCCCAATACCTTTTGGGATTGTTGTGTGTGCTTTTTCAGACAACCTTTCTTGAAATACAGCCTGTAGCTGTGTATATATTATTTGGAAAACATTCTCCCCATATACTGAGAGCCAAGTTGTTCATGACTATCATGTCAGCTCTCAACAGGAATACAAGTATATTGTAAAGTTATGCTCCAGCAGCACCCATCCGTGGCCATCCCAGTACCAACTTTCAACAATTTATGATTCAGTTTTTGAACAAATATTAATTTTATATACTGTATATGCGCTTTTTTTTCAAGACTCTTTGTTGAAGGCTAAAAAACCTCCAAATGATCATAGGGGATAAAAAAAATGTTTCTTCAAGCAGTAATAAGGTGGACACTGCTATCCTAGACTTTTCCAAGTATCTCCCTACAAAATGATGACCTGTCTGATGGTAGGACTTGGTCATCAAGAAGTGATTTTAAATGGTGTAGCTTGCTTTGATATTTCGATATTCACTGAAACATCAATTTCTTTGGTGTAGAACCAGAACACTTGGCCCTCCTTAATATTATTATTTTCATTTAACGAATTGCCATGAAGGTCCTCAGCAGTAGGCATTTATCACATGAGCATTTTCTTGCTTGAGGTTGATCGGTTAATTTGGTTTTGTTTTGGGGGTGATCATGATTCTGGGAAATACACGGTTTTCTCTCAAGTTGCTCTAGCAGATAAGCTTCACCCCCAGTTTTGAAAAAATTTTGTGACCAAAATGTGCAACTTATCCATCAGTGTTCATGCTACTTCATTTTAATACATTTTGCAAATTAACAAGATGGCTTGCTGCTGTTCAGGCTGTTGCTGATACAAGTTAACAAAAATTAATATATTAAAAATAGGTGATCTGACTGCCTAATTTTCATCTGAGGTTATATTAAAATCTTAGGTGTCTTGATAGCAGGGTTGCTAACGCCCCTAAGACCCAAAACTTGGAAACAAAAATCTCTCCCCCAGTTTTGGATCCCTTAGTTTCTAGTTTTTTTCCAAGACCTTTCTGGACAGGGTAACTCCCACACCCACATTGCCATCACACTGCTCTTTGCATATTTCTGATAAGATCCCAGAATCCCTGCCTTCTAAGTCTTATTAATTCAGTGACATTACTTTCTGGCTAGGCTATTTGATGGATGAGCCAAATGCTCTGGAATTTGAAGAAGATGAAGAAGAGTTATCTGGTGAGAGTGGAGAATCCGAAACAGCTTCAGCAGGTAGTGATTCTGAAGATGAAGATGAGTCTTCCAGTGATGAAATCACTCTTAGCCAGTTACTTCAAAGTGGCGACATCGAAAATGATAATGAGGACAATGAGGAAGAAGATGAGGAGAGTGGTGATGATGACTGGGATCCGTCAAAAGACAACCCAAAACGGAAAAAAAGAAATAAAAAGGACAAAAAGAAAAAGAACTCAAAGAAAGACAATTCAGAAAGACTGGATGAGAGTATGAACGACGAAGAAACTGAAAGTGATCGCAAACTACTAATAAGCAGTTTTGATGATGACAATAATGATGATGATGATGGTGAGGATGATGATGACGAGGAATGGAGTCCAGACAAGAAAGTAAAGTCAGATTTAAAGGCTGTTAAAACGAAAGTTGCAAAACAAGAGAAGAGGAAATTGAAAAGAAGAGAAAATGAAACAGTTGAAAATGGAGAAACACAACCTCAAAAACTGACAAAGAAAGCCAAGAAAAAATTACGTGGAAAAGAAAAGGCAGGGAATGTAAATAGTTTGGATAACAATATGCAAAGTCAGAACAGTGCTTCCAGCCCAGCAAAGCCAATTGACTCTCTTACAAATTCCAGTGATAAACAGCTTGGAAACAAGCAAGGTAGCCCCACAAAAAACAGCAATCAATCACAAGCTACTGAGGTACAATGGTTTATAAAATAATATAATTATTAGCTTTTGCTAAAATACATCAGGAGCCTATTTCTTGAAAGGCCTGGTAACTTTTTGGGCCCATAGGCAAATTTTAAGATCACAACCTGTTGAATAGTAGTGCAGTTCCTAGCTAACAAATTGGTCAATTTTGCTTCGTTAACTGATAATTTTATTGCATCATTTTCACTTTTATTGAAACATAAATCTTGAATGCAAATACTGCAAACATAAAACAGCTTTCTGGGCCCTAAAAGTTAGCAGGACTTTTGAGAAACAGGTCCTAGGACTGTTTGCTGAAACTTCAGATAGTGCTGTCCACCAGATGAATCACTATCCATCAAAAGCAATAACAATGTTATTTGTTAATGGTTGGTTAATGTTATTAACCAATAATTTACTGGATGGAGATTTATCAAGTGGAGAATGTTATCCACTTTTTTAACAATTGGGGCCAGTAGTTGAAATGTGGAAGAAAAAAACTCTTCCTATGTTGCAAATCTGAGGCTCTCTTTGGGTATTTTCAATGAAATCAAAACCACAACAATCACTTTTGACGAAAAGATGATCTTAGAGATTATAGTGATGATTGCATTGCTGTTGCAATCAAAATTGGTGCATGTGGGTAGTTCCTTGATGTGATATGATGGCAAAGAAATCTGCCCGGATGTGTGCTGCACATTCATAGGTTTTGTTTTGCTTATTAATTAAGCCAGTTGCTCTTTTAATTTTCTCGGATTCATCTTCATCTGGTCATGGCTGCTTATGCTCACTAGTTAAGCCACCTTGCTTTTTTTTAGCTTGTTCAATTTTGGCGTACTCAAGAAAAGCTTTGCATGAGCCAAGGAAGATCCTTGTTGAGCGTATGTGGCATGTTGCTTGGATGTAGTTTTGAAACTAGGCTGACTAGGCCTAGTTTCAAAACTACATCTTAGCAACATTCTTCAGGAGAGGTGTTTATTATGTTTTTTACTCCCATGTGCAGTGCTTATTGAGAGACTCACTTAAAGGTGTGGGGTTCTTTAAATATATACATGTACTAAATACAGTTATGTTTTTGTGCAAGTTTTCTGACTTGTGAACATGAAATAAACTTAGCAATAAAAATTTTGTTGAAAATGACAGACAACAAAAAGAAAACTACCAGGTGGAACTGTTGTGGAAGATCTTAAAAGAGGGCAAGGACAAACAGCCAAGAAAGGACAAACAGTAAGTTTAACTTCTTTGAATTTGTGTAAGTCGTTAACTCGAAAATCACCCATATCTGTCTGTGTTGTACACACACCACATCTCTCGTACCAATTTCTGTGACAAAATTCTTTAATGTAAGTAACTTCCATGCTTAATTTAAGTAGGGGAAATAGATATTATTTTTTAGTCATACTGTGATGTTTGAAACTATAATCACATTTCCTGCATGACTGAGAGTTTGGATGAAAGTTACGTCCCAATCAGGGCTCAAGAAAAGTCCCGTCTGATAGTCTGGGAAGAGTAAATTTTCTGGTTGGGTAACTTTTAAAGGTTACTTTCCCAATGGGCAAAGGTCAAGGCAATTCATCCTCTAACAAAATTTTTAACTAAGATGAGCAAGAAGTGGTCGAAGGCAAGCAAAATGTGAAAGCTGCTTACCCAAAGGATAAGCTGGATGTGTTTTCAAACCCTGCCAATGCCCATCTGGACTTTGCTTGCAATGTCACTTTAAAATATCCAGACCTTACAAGTTCACCATCTGTACATACCTGAACTTAGAAAACAAATTCTGATTTCACTTGGAAGAACAATTTCCCAGAGTGCTCAACTTTACAGGAATGATCTTTAATCTTTAATCTTTAATCACAGCTCGTGACCATACATAACTGATACAAATTAACTTATACTAACATATACAATCGAACAAAAATACAAAAATGGTTAACAGGACAGTAGTAAACGATAACCATAAAAGAAATATTTTTCGCTGGAAAAGAAGTGTTGGTTAAAAGCTACTTGACTAGAAAACTATGTTTGATTGGGCAATGGCGAGAAAACAGCTTTACTAGCTTCAAATGGCATCTTTTTCAGCAAATCTCTATTGAAAATTCCTGATATTAATGTTGTTTATAACTTTTTATTCATCTCTAACTTTTCAAGTAAGTTCAAAACTCACTTGAAATCCCCCTTGATTTGCAACAGTGATATAATATAGCAGTTGGGCAGAATTGAATGAATCATAATGGTTTTACCTGCATTTCCATTTACTTTCTTAGTATAAATGCCCCATGTAAGAATGTAAATCTTGGTTTAATGGACAGTTACTTTTATTCCGCGATCCTTGACCAGTGACTGTCCTGACAAGCGTGATCCTTGAAAAAAAGGGTGGGGTAGGAGGTGGGGGTGCAGGGGGCCATGGGAGATAGAGAGGATTTTTGTAAGGAGGGTGCACACTTTAGTTTTCATAATCATTCTGGAAAACTTGTACATTATAATGCCTGTTCTTGAATTTTCCTACAGGTTCATGTGTACTATAAGGGTAATTTAGCCAAGAACAAGAAACAATTTGATTCTTGTTTAAGTGGACGTCCATTTTCATTCAGACTTGGAGCAGGGGAGGTTATTAGAGGCTGGGATCTAGGTGTAGCTGGTAAGTTTCTATTTTAGAATTTTATTGGTGTTGGAAATCATTAATTTAATGGAAAGCTGTTTTTGTAGCTGTTTAGAGTTTGTTCCATGTTTTAAGTACTACTTATTAACTGAGAGTGAGGTCATTACAGGGAAATCTCAGATCGAGGCCTTAATTGATGTATTGACCAAGTGATAGCAAGGTCAATACATCAAGGCCGAGGGCTGAGGTTAAGGTGAGGGAGAGGTCTTACAGGTATTTTTCCTACTTTAGCTATGGCAGAGATTCCAACCCTCTTTGAAGGAAAATAGGGAGTATTTTTTAGCACCTATGGTCTGGGGTTATGCCCCGCCAGGAAATTTGGCAAATTTAATTTCTCTCAAGCGGTATTTCCTGCATTTTGACACTGCAATGTTTTTCAATGGAAAGACTGGGTGAGACATTATAGGATAGGAAAGTGTAATATGAAACATTTTATGCTCAGATTGCAAAAAAATACTTTAGGTAAGCAATTTTTTCCTGTGCAGAATTTCATGATAAGTCAGGAGAATCTGATAAAAAATTGGGAGAGAAGGAGGCAACGCATTAAATGAGGAGACTCCCGATCAAATCGGAAGGGTTGGAATCTCTGCCATGGTATTTGGCACTTATTCAAGGAATTGTCATATGATGATAAGATAACATTAGGTTCTCCTTCATCCTCCTTCATGCTATCTACAACCCAGGGGAGGTTAGTGTGCGCACCTTTGTAAGCCACAGCTACATGTAGAAACTGCCAAACTATACTATAAGTTCATGCATGGATTTTTTTCACACTTTATATAATCTTGTTTACAGGAATGCAGGTTGGAGGCAAAAGACGACTTACAGTGCCCCCCTCACAAGGGTAAGTTATCAGTACAGTGAAACCTTGATATAACGAACCTCTGTATAACAAAGTCCTGGGTATAACGAATGGTTTTCTTTACCCCAGTAATAGTAAACTATGTGAAAAATAACCTCAATATAAAGAAACCTTGTTATAGTGAACAAATTTTGCCAGTCCCTTGGCCCTTCGTTATATCAATTAGGCTCCACTGTGGTAACTGTACACATAAAGCTTGCATGAGTACTGTAAATTAGTGGTATTATACTTGGTGCGTATATTTAATTTCAGGGGTCTAAGGGTAGGGTTAAAATAGAAAGGATGTGTTTATTCTCATACCATTAGGCAAAGTTCTGCCTGATAAAACATGTTTTGTGTTTGTTTGAACATTAAATGCATTCCAGTTATAGAATATGGGAAAGGAATTTTGGGGTTTTGTTGGAAGCTCTAGAGATTTTTTTGTTTTTTGATTTTTTTTGCCACCTTTCAATCATCCCTGTCACTTAAACTGCAGAGCTTTCCGAGTACCCCCTACCCACCCGTCCCCTGTGTTGGGCACTGTCTAATGACCAACGGTCTATTTGTATTTGCAGCCCTGTCATCTATGCTTCGTCCATTCCATACACTTTAATTTACACCACAAATCCGCTATTAAGCCCCCTTCTCAAATACCCCCCCCCCCCCCCACTTTTTTAGGGGAAGAAAGTTAATTAGCCCTCCTCCTCCTTTTTTAATCTTCACTAATAAAAATGATAAATTCTCACACTTCATGTGGACTGATCAGGAGTGGTTAATTCACATGTTGGAGGTTTCAAAGGCATCTTTTAAGTTTAAGCCCTGAATACATTTCTAGGCTATTCACTTTTCAAAATTGTAATAAGGATCTGTGGGGTATGGATATCCTAACCATTCCAAGAGTTAACACCACCAGCTATGGGCTTCATTCTCTCTCTAATCATGGTTGCAAGCTATGGAATTCCGTTCCTAACAATATTAGAGCTATTACAGAGTTAAGCAAATTTAAATTGGCCATTTCTGATCTCAAATTTGATGCTGACTGCTGCACCTTTTGTAGTTAATCTTATCAATTAATGTTATTTTTAATTACTCAGTTGATCAATTCTTTTTTCATATTCTGTGCTATTACTATTAGTATCTATTTTTTATTTTCATTTATTATTTAATATTAATTTAATATTAAATAATAAATTAAAATAAAAAATAGATATTAATAGTAATAGTACAAAATATGGATAAAGTAATTGATCAACTGACTGATTAAGATAAAATTTGGTAAGATTAACTACAAAAGTTGCAGCAGTCGGCATCAAATTTGAGATCAGAATTTTGTAATATTTATGTTTATTTATTTGTTTTTGCTATTTATCCTCGGAGATATTTATCTTATTGCTATCTTTTCAATTCAATAATAAAAAATTAATAAAGATTTGTGATTGATTATCTCAAGCTCACATTACGTAGGGTAGAAATTGCATCCTACCCTCGTAATGTGAGCTTGGGACGCCTGTGGAAGTTCAGATTTGTTTTTTTATTTTCAGCTTATAATGACCTTCAGCTTCTCATAAAGAGCTTGTTCACTTTGCATTCTAGCTTTTAGGAAAAATGATATCATCATCTTGACTGAATTTGTTAAGCCCCTCCTCTTAAATAAGCCAATAGTAATCTTTTCATTCTTTATAGGTACGGAAATAAGAAGATGGGACCAATTCCACCAAACAGTACATTAGAATTTGAGATACAGCTGATTAAACTTCAATAGAATCACCATAATTAAGTCAGCTAGACTGTTATTTTAAGAAATTAGCTACAATGAGCAGAACTAATGTCAAAAGAAGCAATGAGAAAGAGCTGCCAGTTTTTGCATATCACCAACGTTTTGTTTACAATCCTGCCCAACTGGTTTGACAATAGGAAACCTTGTTGGTACATAATATTTCAGAATTGCTTTTATGTGGCATTAAAAACTTGTTTTAGCCATATTATTATTATATTTATCAAAATAGAAAAAGCTATTTCCACTTCTTTTAAATCAAGGATTTTTTCATAAATGACAGGATAGACTTTCCGTAGTGTAAACTTCAAATTTTTATGGTCAATAAAGTTTAATTTTAAGGAAATTAACACACTACAAGACCAAAGGTGCATTTATTTTTGTAAATGTCGATATTTGTAGTTCAATGGACGAGAAACAGGCATAACAAACAGGCAAACTGTTTTCCAAAATGGCGGAGTGTGTGGCGGTGGAGGGAGGGGGAGGGGGGAAGGAACACAAAATGAACATTTAACACAAGCACGATTTAAGTTCCTTTATTGACTTCTTGAATCGTATTGTTTTAAGTGTCTGTCTTCGTAACAACGACTTGAGCCCAGAATGGAGCGGGCAATAACGTTCTGTTACTCCTGCAATCACAAAAACGAGAACTTTATATCATATAATTATACTGATCAATATAATTTAACCAAACATTGAGTTGAAATCCTCATCGGCTATTAGAGTGCTCAAGAGTTGAACTAGAGCGAGCAATAAATAATAATATAGTCGAAGTAGATAGATAGATAAGTGTACTTGGGGGAATCGAAAAAACAAACTTCTGAGGTCTTCTAAAATAGATAAATAAGTGCTCTTGGTGGAATCGAAAAGAACAAACTTCTGAATAGGCCGACAAATTTAAAATAATGTTTCGGCCTTAAAAAGTAAAAAGCTAAAAATTTTTAGCTTTTACCTTTTTTCTGTTATCTGATTTTCCATTTAAACCAATATAAAATGAGAGCACCGTTACACTATGCATAGTTCAATTTGACTTGTTGTGTTTGTAAAACTCGCTGCAGCGGTACTAAAAGTAATGCCATGGGAAATGATTGAGCAAAGAATTGCCTTTCCCAAGGTATGTTACTCTTTGCAATTTTTCACACAACCTGTGATGGAAGAAACTGTACACCAGCTTCATTCTATAAGGAACATCAAGCGTGAAAACAAAAGTTTAAGATCGTGGGGCATATTCTGAGCTAAACTGAGTCTCAGGGCCTTTAATAACACCCCTAGTAGACTCCGTACGACACAGTTCCTATGAGTCAAACTTGAGAGTTTTGTGTTGCCTACCCGATTCAATATCCACGATTTTCCTTCACTTTGGTCTAGCAAAACGCTGTACCATGATTGTCCAGTTTTATAGTTACCGTGCTTTTTCCAGGACAGCTCGGCATTACACCACGCGTCATCAGAATCACATCCCCTTTTGCTTCTTATTCTGAATCAGAGAAATTTCAAAATAAGAGAGTTTAGTTTTCAAGTCACTATCGAAAGTAATTTTCTTTGCATTGCTAAAAGGCGAGGCGATTGGTTAAGGAATCTCGTGCCGCTTTTCTCAGCCAATCAGAAGTAAAACGCTTAGTGCTGACGACATTTACTTACGTTGCATTTTGATTGGCTCATTTTTTTAGTGCGAATTTGTTGCGATTGGCGGGAGATATTAATTTGATTTTGGTTTGAAAATAGTGAACCGCAGAATGCTCTGTTTGCTAGTATGACGTATCCCTTAGTATATGGATGTTACATGGCGGCGCGAAGAAATGGGCAGTAGTAGAGAGTTTTAGATCCGAGTTTACCGCGAACCTCTAACCGCTGGAGGTCACGTGATAAGTCTTTCGCGTCACGTTTGAGGTTTGCGACGTGCGTTTTCAACGTGGGGAGGTAGGTTTTCACCAATGTCGTTTACCTGAAAGCTTTTAGCGTATAATTCTTGTTTCATCCCATGTAATGATACAAAAATCTTATGGAGCAAGTCTTTATCCATTAACAGAGGCACAAATTCCAAAGAAATGCTGAATTTTATAAATCCTATTGGATCTTGAAAACAAGTGCCATTCATAGCTGCTGATTCAATTTAATCCACCGCCAATCTAAATCGAATTATGTTTGAACGTCGAACCGCAAACCGCGGTTAGAGGTTCGCGGCAAACTCGGATCTAAAACTCTCTAGTACATTGTTACAGCTAGAACCTCTGGGTATGAGCAAACGCATGCTCTGATTGGTTCCCTACTCACAAGCTATCAGCTCGTATACCATGATTACGGAAAACGGCCATCATGGCTGAAAGATTTGATGAATTAGAAGAGGAGAAATTCAAGTCTTGCTTGAAAAGTATATGCCGAAAAATACAACCGAAGAAAATAAATACGGGATGGAATTATTCGACAGTGAGTGAGCAAATTAAATTTGCGAAATTGACATGATATTTCAGTCAGCACTACGAACTAAAGTGAAATTCTTACAAACTGCTGCCATTTTGAAACATCCGTGGAGCCCGTAAACTGAGTTTTTTTTTTACTTCTGCCTACTTTTTCCACTTTTAATTCTTAGACTGCATGGTCCGCTAACTCGAAAAAAAATGACAAGTACATAAAAAAGATGTTCAAGAAAGAGCCTGAAGCTCTTTTTCACATAGGCTCGACAACAACATATGTCGGCTAAAGAACAAAATGGTTCTGTTTACAAAACAACAGCAAAGTCAATTATTGTCGTACAAACTAGTTCCAGTTTCTCATATCCAGTGGTTTAGAGATACGATAAAACATTTATTCCACTCAATCTCGTCGTACATGAACTATCGCCAACTCGGCGAGGCGCACCTCGTTGCCTATATGTATTAGGTAACGTACGACTCGATTTCTTGGCATAATTGTTTTATACAGACAGAAAAGCAAATACAAAAACTGAGTGGGAAAGCCAAGGTCATGAAGTTATCGCGAACGTCACGTATGAGCATAATATTGTAGAAAATACGTCTAGGCCTTTCAGAATTGTACTCGTAAATTTCTGGAAAGTTGCTCACTGGAATGCGAAGTGCCAAAAAATTGCCAAAAATCCAAAAAGTTGCTACCTAAATTTCAAAAGGTGCCACCTAAATTTCTTGATATTTTTATATAAACGTTAATTAAAAGCTCTATTTTTCGTTCTTCACAATAATTACTAACATCGGTCAAGAAAAATAGCTGGAAACTTAGCGATTTTTAATTTTAAAAAAAATGAAAAAAAATTGATAAACATTCAAGAAATTCGCATGAATTGAAGTTTTCTATGAAATCGTTGACTGTTTCGTGCTTGATATGTGCTCTAAACCTATATTTTGCTCAAAAGTTGCTCAGAAAGGCAAAATTTGCTCGAGGTTGCTAGAACCGCAACAAGTTGCTCAAAAGTTGCCGAGCACAATCGGGAAAGGCCTAATCTCGGATGTCGTTTCGTGTATATGAAATGTTACAAGTGGTGAATTTTCTAGTAAAACACCATGTCTATATCATAAGATATAATAGTTACTCTTCCTACAGGAATCAGAGGGAAAAACACAATAATAGCCAAAAACAATTAATCTTGTGTTGGATTTCCTGTGCACGCGTTGGGCCCCCTGTGTAACACAGGCAAAATGATTTGAGTTTGCTGCTTTTCTGTGGTCGATGCACATTCAGCCTCCCCCAACCCCCACTCTACCAGACTACCACCCACACCCAACTTCCTTAAGATTTTTTCTCTAGGGCTCGCGGCGTCGCTTTTATTACGTCGGTCTCATTATATTGCACTTACAAGGGGGTTAAGAAAGTGGTCCATAAAGGAGGGTACGGTCTCGGGGTACCACCTTTTGTACTGTCACAATCCAGGAAACCTAACCAACCTCCTATCTAATCCTTTGTTACCTACAGTAATATTCCTCTTAACTATACTCCTCGTTTTTACCTGTATTCACCACCGCTTCTGGTAATTTCCCACAGAACCGGATCACTTTTCTTCACCGTAGCATAGTGTAAGTTTCCATCGGGGGTCCAGCTCAAGTAAGCATTACAATTGATTCCGTCTGGGCAATCCTTTTTGCTGATTATGGTAAAAAGGTTATTTCCGTGAGGTACCAGCTTCCACTTAAAGTCTAGAGGGAATCCGTGCGTTTGGCCGTCCAAGATGGATGCCATCTGCTCACTTGATACAAGAGGTGTTGCCCACCAAAATCCCATAGTTCCATAGGAGTTGGGTGCCATCTGTACAAATATCTTATACAGTCCTCCCATAGAGCGGTCGTAATTAGTTTCCTCTAAAACTGTGGACAAATACTCATCGACCACACCCTTTTCATCTGGATCAAAATAAGGAATAATTTTACTTCCCACCCCAGCCTCCCAAAGAAATTTAAACAAATTTCGCGCCTTTTCTCGCAAGCTGGATTGAACTGAGTAAAATCCAGCGCGGATACTTCGCTGTGATTCAGGCATAATGGCCGCCATCCTCTGCAAGATGATATCCTTTAGTAGTGCCATCCTCGCCCACAGCTCGATGTACTTCAAACATTTCTGAGCGTCTTCGTCTCTATTCTCGTCTTTCATGTCTTCAATCTGCGCCTTGAGATATTCCATGAATGCAATGTTTCTGTAGACTGGTATGTGGATCTGTAGAGCGATTGCTGTCGAATCGTTTAGCTTTTGGTCTGGTCCCAAGTCAGAAATCACCCCATCTAAAAATGCCTGAGAAGTCTCAAAATCACCAATGGCTCCTCGAGCCATATTGGTCATATGTTCAGAATACCATTTCTCAATTTCCTGCCGGACTATCAGGTGCATAGGTGTACGGCTGACTGCCCCTCCACCCAGACCAAAAAGACTAAGAAAGCCGGAAATAAAATTAAGCGCCACACCTACCACCATCCCGTGAGGCCCTGCTATGTTTGCAAAGGTCGCTGCAATCTCAATCGCTCCTTTGAGCGCGGTTATAGGATCACCCGAAATGTCCTTGAAACTTGAAAGTTTTCCAGCGGCAGTGTTCAGAGCTCCAGCAATTGCACCGCGTCTTTCTGGTGCAAGCTCGTTCCATCGGGTATGGAGACTGACTAATCCTGCCTTTGCTCGCTCTACCATTTTTTTGGCTCGTCTGGAAAATCCATCCGCCTTCGCGCCCAATTCCGCTCTCATGTTGTCAAATCTCGTTTTCATGTCATCAATGGCGTTTCTTGGGGCTACAGTAGTAACAAAAACAAACACAAGAGGCTACAGGCCCAAGGGATACTGCCATATATGGGCTATATAGGTACGGTTGCAAGCTGTTTGTCAACCTCGTCCCCAGGGCTTTTCCCGCCCCACCCATTTTTTAAGGGAAAAGCCCTGGGGACGAGGTTGGCTGTTTGTAGTCAAGGATAAGGTACAGGAATAAGAGAGTTTGAGTCCAGAACAGTTTATTATTTTCAGGGAATCTGATCAACTGGTTGAAGATTTTAGTCCAGACGAGGTTATTGCTGGACTATGGTGGTGACCTTCGTAGTTTCTAGAAAATATGCACTCTAGGATAGGGAGAGATTTTCGGAGTTTATTCTAATATAGGGCAGCTGAACTACTGTAGGTCTAGTATAGGCTAAGGACATCCCCACACAAAAATTCTTCCCTTGGGGCCACAGGGTACCTTTATTCTGGCCGGATTTCCGGTTACAAACTGAAGGCCTTTTCTTGTTAGGAAAAACATTCACACATACATGAATTATAAAGAGAATTAACTTAGATCACAAGTTGTGATAAGGGGTTGCCAACGTTGATTGCGTGAAAGTCCTGACAACGTTGTAAAGTGTAGAGCAAAATGCAAGCGCGTGGTGACGTTGTATCATATCTGAACGGATTATGAGAAAAATAAAACATCTTACCTGAGTTATCTGTAAACATTTCTTTCTTTGAGGATGGCTTATCTCGGTTTTGCTTTGCCTGTAATCAGAATTTTTTTAAACGGTAATAGTACTTTAATAATCAGTTTATACTACTACATGAGAAATTTCTGCAATTTGATTGGCTTAGCGCAGTGGTATTTCAGCTTAAATTGAAATACCTTCATGTGAAAATTACAAACCTTTTGAGGGTAGTAGTATAAACAAATAATACCATGATTTGTACGTGATATTTGGCATAAATACCACTCGTGATGTTTTAAAATTGTCTCAAATTTCACTCGCCTAACGGCTCGTGAAATTACGTATAACAATTTTGAAATATAACTCGAGGTATTTATGCCAAATATCACTACAAATCATGCTATTACCTATACAAATCAGCGGTTAATCCTAATTTATATTGTGCGCATAGTCGTGTGCATAAGTACTTCGTAGAATGAAGGCTCATGGGATATTATGAGGGTCTTACTCTCTTATGATGCCCTTGAGTCCATTTCACTATTCCTTCCTGTGGCAAGGGCTCCTTCGTATCAACCTGGTGAACACTCTTTGTCCTCTTTCCACGTCCCCCTTAAAAGGAACAGACAAATACGAAGTACCTTAGGGTCCCACTATTTTGTTATTATCATTTTTCTCTTTTGAGGGAAGACGGGGTGGGGTAAAGGGTCGGGGGGAGTTGCTGTTAAGTAATCCGGCACCTACCTTGTGGACACACAAGCATCACTGTAGCGCAAACAAGCACAAGGAAAAACACCTTCATTATTTAACCTTTAAAGAACAGCAAAAAAGGTCTCATTTAGTTGCGTATTTTCATAAACTGCAGAAGGAAAGACAGGCCTTTACATTAAAATTGTCTCAGCCAACAACCAAAAGAGCTTGTGTGCGACAGAGTCTAAAAGGCAAGAAATGGGACTTAAGTTCAGTTTCACTTCTGATGGGTTTATAAACATAAAGAGGCGCGAATTTCCTTAGAAATTTTCTTTATCTCATGTGATTAGTTTTGATTCCTACGGCATATGTGTGACATACTTTAAAAGGCAAGAAATGAGACTCAGATTCGGCTTTTCTTCAGATAGGTTGTTAGAAATTGGAGAGAAATTCCTTAGCAATCTTTTTGCGTCTCATGTAGTTCTCCCTGTTCCCAATTCTACGGCTAACGCTTCGGGAGATATCAGAGGTGACTGCAGCAGAAAATTGACTCTAAAAATTAATTCTTTGTTCCATTATTTGCTCTTTTGGATGTGTTATTAATACTCTGTTCAGATCTGAGTACTTGAAAATCTCTGTCTGTTCAAATAAAAAGAGAGGGGACTTTGGTTACGCATTTTGTCTTCACGCATGTTCGGGGGTAAGTTTATCATTGTATTGCTAATTGGTTAGAGCGCCGGAGTTGTTAGTACTCGCTTCGACCCCCACCGGGACTCTTATGTAATTCATTTTTCTAACTTATTCATCAAAGGTCTTTATGAAACTGAGACCAGGATACAAAATGGTCTACAAAAGTGAAATTTCTCGGTAGCGACAGTTTGAAGAAGTTTAAGAGGTAAAATAAAATCCCCTCCAATAATTAAATTAAACGTAAAATACGTTCAGATCTATACTTCCGATAAACGGTCGTTCAGACTTACACTTTTTATAATTATACAGACTTTAATTAAGTCACTTCTCCTTGAAAAATAATGTACTTTGATATTGCAATGCAAGAGCGACGATCTAGAAAGTACAAGCACCTAAAAAAATGATAGAGAAGAACGAGAATGAATTGAAAATCGAAAAAGTTAGTAATAATAGTACAAAGCAAAAGGGGAAGAAAAAATTACCTTCGCTCCTTAGTTTCCAGAGGAGTAAATTCTACTTCTCTGAAATTTCGCGTGTTCTCAGTTTCTTTCTTGAAGCGATTTATGACCGAAGTTTGTTCCAGAACCGTTGATAAGGTCACGCCCCGTCATGTGGGTGGCTTACAGGTGAGACACGACAAGAAGCATTACTTATTAAAGTTAAGTCCGAATCAGAATGGCGTGAAATATTTGTTCTTACTTTTTCTCAGTTTAGGGGAAGTAGCAATGAATTTAAGAAAACCTCCTCGATGAAGGTTTTTACATATTTATGTATTATATATTATAGAAGCACAATGTACCTATTGCTGGGGAAACCATAATACTTGCAATCATACTGCAGTTCGCCATAAGACAGTCAAACAAGGGAGAACAAAGTGAGAAGAAACGCTATACACTTATCATGATTACTTCGGTCACGCTAAAACAATAAAAAGACGAGAAATTGCTCCTTAAACTCGCTCTTTCAAGCATTTTAAACAGCGAACGATCTTTAGAGTTGTCTGGTTTTATTATTTTTCTTCTCTATGAGACAACAGCTCATGTATGAAAACATTTTAAAGAAAAATTAACCAGTCGCGATTCCTGACGATGCCCCAAATGTAATAAATGACCCTAGTAGTATAGGAGGGATGAAATTAACCCCTTTTTTGCGCAGGAATCTCATTAGCGTGCGCAGGAATACATTAACTAGGTGACGTCATAACCTTTTGTCTTGATCTCATGAATAAAATGCGCAGGAATACATTAACTAGGTGACGTCATAACCTTTTGTCTTGAACACATGAATAAAATGCGCAGGAATCTCATTAACTTGCGGTGGAATCTCATTAAGTATATCCAGCTTGACGGGTTTATCAATGATGTCATGTTCTATTTTTATCTTGTGGCGGTCATGGTTGGTATAACCGGTTTGACATGTTTTAGTTATTTTCGGAAGATGATGTCATATGTATTCCGGGGTACTATGATGTCATAGTTGTTTTGATTGGTTGACCGGAATTAGAAAGACCCTCATTGGCTGTCTCGTTTGACGAAGCCTTCTGGTTGGTTGCCGTATTTTTATTGTTTGAACGACATAAAAGCCTGCTCACTGCCTTCCCGCATACTAATTTGGATTTCCTGCATACTAATTAAGTGTCGCCCTGCATACTAATTCCGTATAGGTTTACTAATGAGTGTTTCTCTACTACAATAGGAACAATAGGCTTGCCTAGACTTACCCGGTAAGTAAATTAATTAAAAGGAAAATAAGAGCAATCACCTAGCAACGCGAGAAACAGCTTCCTATATCTTATTTAGCGCTAAAACTCGGATATATATAAACAAGACATACACAAAGGGGAGCTGAAAACGCTTTATTTCAAGTTTGTCTTACTATTACAGAACTGGTTTCTCCTTTCTATCTCGAGGAAATGAAAAACTATTGAAGTCTCAACGTTTCACGCGTCATTAGTTAGGTAATTATGCAAGTTCACAAGCCCAAAGTAGCTCTACAGGAAAAACCTCAAGGGACCATATTGACGTATTATTATAAAACAAATAACTTAACAAGGATCAATTGATTAAACACGCGACTAATAATTGCTTGCAATAAAATCAGACACGAGATACCGTTTAAAACAAAAAGATGTCAAATACAAAGCAATTTGAAAGAAATCTATTAAAATAGTCAAAGAAAGCAAGCTATCTTTGTTTACCACGTTTCCCTCCTCCTCAATTTCGTTATTTTCCCTTCTCAATGTTATTATTCCCTCCTCCACAATTTTATTATTTTCCCTCCTCCTCCACCTCCTCCACATTTCTATTGTTTTGATAGGGTCGATGTAGGGTCGATGTAGGGTCGATGTGGGGTCGATGTGGGGTCGATGTAGGGTCGATGTAGGGTCGATGTGGGGTCGATGTAGGGTGGATGTGGGGTCCTTGTTTTATTTTGGCCTCTTTGGCCTTTTTCGAGAGAAAACAATAGAAAGGAGGAGGAGGAGGAGGATTATGTTAGTTATCAATACAGGCTAAAAAGGTGCCCTTTCTGCCCTTTCTGCCCGATCTGCCCCTTGAAAATAAACAATAAATTCTAAATTTTTCGTTCGATTAGCAAATCATTTAACTCAAGTCCACGAGTTATCGGAAATAGAACGAAAAATTTAGAATTTATTGTTGATTTTCAAGGGCAGATCGGGTAGAAAGGGCAGAAAGGGCACTTTTTTAGCTTGTGTTTTTTCCCTGGGCGCGCGCGGAGAACTCGCATGCAAGTAACCATTGGGAGTCAGGAAACAAGCCACGATTAAATTCGACCAATGGTTTACTTACAAACTAATTTCCTTACACGACTTGCATGCGAGTTCTCCGCGCGCGCCCAGGGAAAAAACACAAGCTAAAAAAGTGCCCTTTCTGCCCTTTCTGCCCGATCTGCCCTTGAAAATCAACAATAAATTCTAAATTTTTCGTTCTATTTCCGATAACTCGTGGACTTGAGTTAAATGATTTGCTAATCGAACGAAAAATTTAGAATTTATTGTTTATTTTCAAGGGGCAGATCGGGCAGAAAGGGCAGAAAGAGCACCTTTTTAGCCTGTATTGATAACTAACATAATCCTCCTCCTCCTTTCTATTGTTTTCTCTCGAAAAGGCCAAAGAGGCCAAAATAAAACATCGACCCCACATCGACCCTACTTCGACCCCACATCGACCCTACATCGACCCTACATCGACCCTACATCGACCCCACATCGACCCCACATCGACCCTACATCGACCCTACATCGACCCTATCAAAACAATAGAAATGAGGAGGAGGTGGAGGAGGAGGGAAA
>OZ037994.1:8312927-8427927 GCA_964035705.1 Porites rus
TAACTAAGATACAAGAAACAATGTCAACACTTTAGAACTTAAAAGGTTTGCTACAGCATACCGGTATCGATGTTGCCAACATCCATTGAGGCTTTAAACTGAGTATTCAAAGAAAAGCAACAAGAAGATAGTTGAAATTCACTTGACAATGAAGGGGGGGGGGGGGGGGGGGGCGACAGGCTAAGGTTTTTTTGGCGAGTCTCTCTCAAACAGGGTATATATTTTAGGATTTTTTTGTCCAAAGCAGAGTCAGGGTTTCAAGTCCTCAGCGGCTCACCAATACCCAAATATTGGTCAGGTAAGAAACAGAACACAAACAATGGTGATAAACATATTCAACTTACTCATTTTTATAAACTTGACGTCTCGTGTGCTGACTCAACTCATACGGAACGTCAAGTTTATAAGAATTAGTAAGTTGAATATGTTTATCATCGCTCTTTGTGTTCTATTTCTTATCAAGCTATGATGGCCCAAGAACAAAAGTCTTAACGAGCCCTATAACCTTACGGCAAGCTCCCACAAGAATTCCCAGGGTTACCTCCCGGGGAATTGAGCCATGAAAGTCAAGTCAGATTCAAAACCACTGACAGGAACTCAACAAAATATAGACCTAAAATATCATCCTTTATGTGAAAAATGAATTAATCAGCATGTCACGAGCGTGGGACAAAGAAAAATAGTCTGAGTTTCCGACAGAATTCGAACCAGGAGCCCCTGATTCGAACCTATGACCTCCCAAACATCCGTCGGGCGCTCTATCCACTTGACCTACGGAGAACTCATGGACAGCGGAGCCATATAGTCACTAGGTTCATATTTGACAAGCGTCATGCATACAAGGATCAGCAATCAGCAAAATTTACCATCTTTCATTCGTTCATCATCTTTTATTTTAGAAAACTGGTGAATATGATCCCTTGATCATATAGCCTGCTAGCAAGCTCTCCATTTAAGGCGAGCGAAGCGAGCCAGCCGCCCCACGTACTCGCATCATCAGTTTCGCGTGCTGCTCTCGTGTGACTTCTCGCGACTGCCCCAAATAGAGAGCTTGCTCGTAGGCTACCTTGAACGAAAAACAGATCTCTTCGAAAACACAAGAAAAGATAAAAAAAAGAGATCTCTTCGTAAACATAAGGAACGTGACCTGCTTCTGAATCAGTCAACAAGCCCCAGGGGATACTTCCTTATTTGGGCTATAAAGGGATGTGCCGCTGGACAAGGTATGATTTTTGACCTCTCAGCTCTGTCATAAACAGGGTATATGATTTCGCTCTGTCCTACACAGGGTATATAATTTCGTGTGAGTCTGTTCTTGAGGGTATTTCCTGCACGATCGATTTGATTTCCTGAATGACTTTTGTATACCAAAGCGATGACTATAACGTGAATTTGCTCTGTTGCAATAGTCAATAAATGGCTTTGAAACAAGACGGGGTGCATCCTTTGTCCTGAATAGGATAAACCAATTGAGGGTGTTGTCCTAAACAGGATATGTATTTAAAGTTTCTTTAGACCTAAACAGGGTCAGGGTATCAAACCCTCAGCGACACACCTCTACCCAAATATTGTTACTAAAATACAGTTACAGTTACTAAAATAACAGAACTTAGACCCTCAAGTTCTTTTCGAAAGCAAATTAGTGAACACCCAAATGAAAATTAAAACTTTAAAACAGATAACAAAACAAATACGTTTCAATGATTTGTCAACGAAATCCGAAGGAGTTACCATTCACTCTTCGGCAGATGTTTTGCACAGTTTCATTGATTGAAATGCTTGCCATTTGATTAACTTTGGCCTCTATCAGGGGTGAAAGGGCGGAGTTAACAAGCTTTACGGCTGCCGACAACCGCCCACGTAAAGCCCAACGGGGCGAATTGGAGGGCGGAGCTGGTCGGCTCGGACCACTGCATCATCAGAAAGGATGGATTTGAGTAAGTTGGTGCACGCAAGAGGTAGCGATTAAACTTTATTCGAGGTCTTTTGATACTAAGGCATAGACTAATCACTTCATTCTTCCGTGTGTTCTCTTGGCCTCGATATCAAGTTAGGCTAGACTCTGTTCTCTCTGCTCCCCCCGGGGGGGGGGGGGGGGGGTACTCCTAGGTTTACATTAGAACGCCAACAGAAAAGATTTCGAATTCGCATATTTCTCTTCCTTTCTTATTCAGAGGGGAATTGAAAAGATAAAGTAGTTTCCTCGAAAACCATACCAAAATGGGCAAAGTCTATACCCGTCATTCAGACCAAACGGCGCAGAAACTATACCCTTTGGGGGCAGCACATAGCTTTATGGCTTATATAAGGGAGTACCCCCGGGTCTCTCCTTCAAACGCGCCGTTCTAGGCCAGGCCTGGTTCTAGGCAAGACTTAGCCGCTTTTGTAAAACTTTTAAATCAATCAACTTAACTTAACTTAACTTAATCAACTTAATCGCTCTTGCAGAGCGAGGTGAAGAAAGATAACTATTGCTTTCAATTCCGTGCGGCCAGAAACCATGTAGGCCGTGTAAGGGCTGATGACAGAAGCCCATGCTGATGAATCAACTATAAACAGCTTTTTAACCAAATTACCAGGATTTTTAAAAGATTACAATAATTATTTGGCCTTCAGAGCACAATGCAAAGCACTAGCTACCTGCAGGCCCGTGTTCTTTTGTGAATAATTTGAATTAAGGATAAAAAAATAAAGATTATTGTTGTTGTTATTGTTGTTGTTGGAGCAACTGACCAACAGAAAAATTCACAGCAGCATTGCGCAAAATAAAAGCAAACTTACTCTTCCCGGAAAGAGAATTAAGCACCGGATACTTAATATGATTTCGGCAAAATGTTAAGGTAGGTTGAAAACAGTGGAATATCGTGACTCCGTCAATTGATACGTGTAGGCCGTCTTGTGATCCTTATCGCTCTTTCAAATCCCAACATCGATCACCCGCAGGATCCTCGGTCAGGGTTATAGTGAGGCCATCGTTAGTCTATCATTATTTCGAATTTGACAATTTTCCTAACGAATGGTCGAGATACTCGGACTCTCAAAAGGTGAATGTTTTCTTATTTGGCTCCTCTCATTTATCAACAGAAGAAGACGCTAAAATATTTTCTTACGCTCAACAAGTCCAAACGCTTTTTTTTTTGTTAAAGGCATTATTTATTCGTGATGTCATATGTATGTTGTATGTTTCGTGTAGGTGTAAGCCCTCACGATGAGCTCTTAAGAACTCTTGGGGCAAACATGTATTCAAATATGTTTAAATATTTGAATATTCGTACGGGACCCGTAAACCGACGTGTATTTGCTATTCATACGGGATTAAGTCTCTTCTTGAAATTGAAATGAAATTTTTAAGTCTCCTGAAATATCTGGTCAGCAACTTTTCACGAAAATGTAAGGGCCTGTAAGTCCTTTAAACCACTGTTCAATTTTAAAGGAAAAAAATTCAGAGGCAACTTTTAAAAGAAAAAAATCAGTATGGCTAGATTAAGAATCGATACCGGGGCGTAGAATCTACTACCCTGCGAGCAGAGGCCCTTCGATCTTCCTAGATAAGCCGACTTATCTAGGAAGATCGAAGGGCCTCTGCTCGCAGGGTAAGAATCTAAAGTTCGTAGTCTTAACCACTATACAACGGAGTATACGTGGGTGAAGTGGGTTTGATTTTAAATTATATAGCAACAACCGTAATCTTCAATAGAAGCTAGCCGAGTGCCTACCGTAAATCCTCTATTAAGCCCCTTCCCTCTAATAACCCTCCCTTTTCAGGGGGAGAAAGTTAATAAGCCCCCCTCCCCTCCCCTAATTATTCTTCACCAATAAATGATAGACTGTATTACTTAAATGAGCCCCACCCCCCCGTCTCAAATAAGCCCCCTCGTCTCTATTGAAGGCCCCCTTAAATGGGCTTGAAATAAATAAGTACCCCGGGGGGCTTAATAAAGGATTTACGGTAACCCTAATCAGAATATGGTCAGTGCTTAGCCCTAATCACTATTTTCGTTGCTTAACCCCAACCCTAATGCTTAACCTTAATCAGTTTAGTCAGAGTCCCGTATGAATAACAAATACAAGTCGATGTACGCGTCCCGTGCGAATAGTTAATAGCCACTAGAAACTTGACATTGAGAAAGACGACTGATACAGAGAGAGGGGGCGTTTATTAGAGAAGGGCGTCTAATGCAATTTTAACAGCGTAGAGGGGGCGTTTATTACATGGATGAGAGGCGTTTATTTGGAAGTGGGCGTTTATTAGGTCATTACGGTATTTACGTTTTTTGGGGGGGGGGAGGGGTCAGGGCAGTTATCCCTTATCCCTATCATTATGATACCTATTATCCCTAAATCCGCCATGAATTTTAAATCATCCCTAGAATTAATTTTTTAACTTTATTCCTAAAACGGTTTAATGATTGGTTACATCTAATTCCTAAAACCCCTAAAAGCCGGGCTCGCTGATCGTGGTTGTTTATAGACCTAATAAATCATCTTTTCTTTTCTGAAAAACTGTTACATGACCTCTTCACCGTTCAAGAGATCCCTCCATAAAATAAGGGACTTCACCTGTATGTGAATGAGTAAATTAGCACCCACGAAAAAATTGTATCATCCTTGGATGATACATTTTGCGTCCTTTTGCACACCGTGTCGCATGTTGTTAGGTGTTTTTGGGAGTTGTTGCGTAATTAAGTTTGAAACCGGTCAAAGTATAGCTGCGCCAACAATGTTGGGAGCTGTTGCGTCCGTTTGCACGTAGCACTACCATTTAAATGAAACCTCTACGGCAGAACTTTTGCACAGTAATATATATCTCTTGGCATTTTACGAAAAAAAATATTTCTGAATTTTTGACATTAGCCAGGAGTAAGAGGCTAATCATGGCCAATTTGACAATCCTTGTAGCTGCTTTAAAGGCCGGAACTGGTAGACTTAATTAAGACAATTAGCTGAAGTACTTCCTCAGGAAAGGGAGGTAATTGTGATTGGATTTGATCTTCTCTTAAGTAGGTGCGAAAAGTTGATAGTAGTGAGGAACGAGATAAGCACTCAAGAGCCAATAACTCTCACGCATTTTATCCCCTAACGTGTTCTCTAGGCCTCGCTATCAAGTTGACTTCATCATACCGAAAGGGTCCTAACCTCTTAACGGCAAAGGCGCCTTACTTGATAGTAGTTAGTTTTTGTAAAACCTATACAGCTGTTTCGAGAAATGTCGGGAAAAATGTGCACGCGACAATCCCGAAAGGTAACAGAGCGACGATCGGGAATACGTCTGCTTTTCGCAGGCTATTCTGGAAATAGCTGTATGTTCAAAATTAATTTTCTTGCAAAGCGAAGCAGTCAAGAGACCCCCTCCGAGAAGTGAAGAAATATTGTTTGAAAGAAAAAGCTCTTGAACCTGCGAAGTCTTTGAAAAGAACAGAAAAGCTCATGTGAAGTTTACGTGTTGGTGACAGCTGATGAGTCGTTTAACTCCAGCTATAAAAGGTCAAACAATATCAAAAGTTATTAACCAATAACAAAAATAATTGAATAATTGTTTGAAGCCCCATCTCAGCATTTGGCACTTTGTTACAGACAGTGCATGGAAGCACGTAGACTTACTAGCACGCAAACCAAGTTGGAGCAACTGACCGACAGAAACCAGAATTAAACCAAATAGGAAAAAATCGACGACGTAAAAGTTTAAATCAAACATAAAATAAAACTTAAATACTTTAATCGTTAAGAAGTTGACAAGCCGTGAACTTGCCCCACAGCACGATACAAAAGCGAACAAAACCATGGTTTCCGCAACAACAAGAGACACCCGAACTTGCTGACAGCAGCCCGCCCCTCTGAACAATGGACACTTCGAGTATGTTTGAGTATTTCACGTATTTTAAAAAGCCCTTATTTCCTTATCAATGCACCTTTCCATTGTTTTGAACGGGTTATTATTTTCAATAAATGGAAGGGCGGCTCACTAACGTGGAACAGGAGGTCATTATTACGAATAATAGCTTACTGCTCCAGTGGCCACAATAATGACCTCCTGGTTCTAAAGCAATGAAAAGATACATTAAATCGAATAACGCCCTGGCGCTACACCCTCGGTCAATTTTTTTTAAGAAGGCCTCGAAGCTCATTATCCTATATTTCTTATTTGATTCTCACACAGTGAGAAATGTTCTTCATTCCCTGAAAAGCATTGCATAATCTAGCTCATGTAAGGTTTACGAGTTAGTGACAGCTGATAAGTCATTAAACTCCAAAAGTTATTTTAAAACCAATAACAAAAAATAATAGAATAATTGTTTGAAGCCCCATCTAAGCACGCAAATCAAGTTGGAGCAACTGACCGGGCAACTGACCAACAGAAACCAATTTAATCAAAAAGGAAAAAATAGACGAAGTAAAAGTTTAAATCAAATATAAAATAAAAGCGCAAACTTGACGAGCCGTGAACTTGCCTCACAGCACGACACAAAAGAGAACAAGCCATGGTTTCCGCAACAACAAGAGACACCCGAACTTGCTGACAGCAGCCCGCCCCTCTCAACACTGAACACTTCGAGTATTTTTGAGTATTTCACGTATTTTAAAAAGACCTTATTTCCTTATTCTTATCGTTGCCAAAACAAGGTCTCATTAACTACACTTGAAAGACAGAGTAATCAAAACTGATTCTCACACAGTATGTTTTTAATTGCAGCAGCTTCTAATACATTTTTCGCCATTTCAAGGGGGGGGGGGGGGGGTGTACTCCCTATAATAGCCCATACGGGGAGGCTCCGCCCAAAAGGGGTACCCTTTTCAGGCTTTAGGTATATGAAGGGGTAGCGATTTTACTCGTTGAAGTATATGAAAGGGTAGAGAAATCTGTCATTTGAGTCCGTGAAAGGGCCCAAAGGGCCGAACAGATGAATTTTATGACTTTATAAAGTCGGGGAAACGTTCTATTTTTGTGATTGATTCCTATTTAAATGACAATGCATTTACAGCAGTTAAAATAATGTAATTATATCCAGCAGAAAAAATGCCAGGGTCATTAATAAGTGGAGCAGGGTGATTGGCTGTATATATGTGGGCGGATTGGAGGGCGGAGCTGATGCAAGCAGTTTAAAAACTGCGGTCGCAAGTTAGGTGCTGCATAAAACTTGCACAACGCTTGTGTGTACGTCCAGTCTGCAATCAGCTAACGTTCTTCGCTTGAACTCAAAATGACTCTCTACTTCGGAGGTCGTATTCTCACTATGGTTGGAGAGACGGCGCAGTATGTCGAAGCTGTCGTGGAAAAAGACGGTAAAATAGCCTTCACTGGAAGCCTAGCAAACGCCGAAGCTTTATTCCCTGACGCGGCCAAACTCGACCTCGAAGGCCGAACCATGATGCCAGGACACATTGACCCTCATCTTCATCCTTCCATGGCGGCCCTGATTTTGAGAATGGATTTCATCACCCCGTTCGACTGGACTCTTCCAAGTGGTACGTACAAAGGCGTAAGGACCCAAGAGGAATACCGAGGTCGCCTCAACGATCTGATCAATGCAAAAGCCAAGCCCGACCAGACTCTAGTAACTTGGGGATATCACCAGTATTTTCATGGCGATATGAGCAGGGAGATCATAGACGGAATCAACAACACCGCCAAGAAAGCACCAGTCGTGGTGTGGCACCGAAGCTTTCATGAAGTGTACCTCAACACCTTCGCCCGGAGCCAGCTGGACGCTGACAAGCAGGAGGAACTGAAGAATAACCCGCAAGTGGAATGGGAACGCGGTCACTTCTTTGAGATGGGTTTGGATGCTCTAATGGCCACCAAGTACTTCTCCGCAATTGTTATGCCAATGATGATGTCTGGCTACGATGATTTAGTGCAGGTATAAAATTATAAAATTATTGACTACAGATTTTCACAATTAGGATACCGTAAATTATCAAACCACAGGCGTTTCAAGCTCACGTTACGAGTGTGGAATGTAACTTTAGGGCGCGTTTCGTAACTAAAATCCGAGATCAGATCAAAAATTCGGATCATAAGGATTTTTCATTAATAAATGAAACAATGCATCCAAAAACGGATAATTTTTCTTTAATTTCCATAGAACCGACCCACAATATCGACGGTATCCGTATCGCAGGGACCGCGCAGGGGGTGGAGCTGAGGGGGGGGCTTTAGCCCCCCTACTTTTTTGGCTGTTAATGTTAGAACATTGAATGTTCAACTGGAAATATTTAAGGTGTTGATGAAGGACAGAGAATTTACCTGTTTTGATGAAATTTTAGCCAAGATCAAGCAGCTTTCTGAAGCCGAAAAGTGTATGATAACTGAAATCATAACCCTATGTAAACTTCTTCTTGTAAATCCAGCAACCAGTGCAGCAGTCGAGATATCCTTTTCTTCTGCTCGGAAACTCAAAACGCGGCTACGCTCGACGATGACACAAACAAGATTTAGCAATCTGACAATACTTAATACCCACAAGCAGAGAACAAACAAACTTTGTCTTATAGATGTTGCCAATGAGTTTGCAGCTCTCAATGAAAATCGAAAAAGCAACTTTGGCACATTCAAAGAATCCGACTTAAAAATGTCCGGGTGACACTCATCCGTTGCGTCTGTTGGGTTTAGGCTAAAAGTTAGTCTATTCATTCAAATTTGGTCAAACGTGAAGGCCAGTTTGTTACTCGTTGTTTGATAAGAATTAAAAATTAACTTCACTTTTGGCATTTTTAGATCCATTTCTAGCCATTTCAGAAGACTTCAATTTCAAATTTTCCCGGGGGAGCATGCCCCCGCACCCCCCTAGTTGGCTCACGCTAACGCGTTCGCATTAGCTCCCCCACTTGAAATCCGCTCCACGGGCCCTGTTATCGGTATCGCCTTTCATTGTATTCTTTACGGTTAGCTCAAGGGTACTGGTTTAGACAAGCCAAGTAAAGATTAGGTCTTGCGGTGATTTTGTGAACTCTGCGTCCTGCGACGCATAAAAATTCCCAAAGGCGCAAAATAATTCATGGCATTCCTGGCATGCGTCCTTTACTAGAAAGCAAAGAACGATCGATCAATCTCGGGGAGCATGTGTGTTGGAGTTTACCTATTAAACTGAATTGGAAAGACTTTTTTCGCCTTTTTAGGTAATAAGATGCAAAGTGGTGTTTGATTCAATTTGCTCAATACAATTGCTGTAGTTATTCATTGTTTAAAAGCAGTTTGAGTTTAAAGCATCACGAATACACAAGGTGGAATGCAAACTTGTTTTTTGTATGTATAATCTGCTTCAAAGCAAACAAAGCTACCAAGGGTAGCACCAAAAACGAGCTTTATTCATATGACCATACAAGTACATACACTATTGCAAAAGCTATTTTTAGGAATCAAAATTACATCACAGGGCAATTAAGTTACTTTGATAATAATTTGACACGAACATCAACAAGTAGCTGCATTGGAAAATAATGTGGTAGTAGAATTTTATCAATAACAAACTCAAAATATCACAGCACATGTATGGCAGAGTATACGCCTCTATAGTGGAGGCAGTTTCTCAGGAGCACCTTCTGGTGAAATGGGTTTCATGAAAAAATATTTTTCAAAACCAGCGAGAAAATAAACTTAAATGAACAAGCCTGAATTGTTCGTCATGTTTTTCAAACGCTTCAGGTTGCTATTCAACGGTGAAGATTGAATACGCGTTCATCTATTGTTGTTTATCATTTTTTATGGCAGGAACAAGGAAACTATAAACGAAGCGGAGCATAAGGCCAGTTCTAAAAGCCACAGCGAATTTAGGCTGATTTCGCGGTGAAAATACACCAGTTTTCAAAACCCATTTCATGGCACCTGGCCAATGCCACTAAGAGAAATAAGACAAAGTTGGCAAGTGAAAAAAATCTAGGATATCTTCTATTTCCTCACACGCAAAAACTTGTGAAAGCCATTTCCCTTTCCACATATTTTGTGCGTCAGTTGATTGTCTTCTTCTAGTGTCACAATCCCTACGTTTTTCACCAGCCATACTAAACAGGGGCACCCAACGACGATTTCCTCCAAAATACATTGAAAACAGTTTTTAGGATATCCACAGTACTTTTACATCCGTAGACATGTATCCTAAGTGGCGCTATTAAATTCGCCTATGTGTTCGGTCATCCTAGGGGAACTTAAAATTTTTCGAAATTATAAGCGCTTCAGTTTTATTTTCCCGAAAATTTTACATGTAAAAAAACGTATTACGAAAGTAAGAATTTTTCTGATTCTTCTTTCCATCACATTTTTGAATCCGAAAAGTTTAGGTTTCCTTTTTCCTACGAAAAATAGCCCAAACTTGGGTGTGAAATGTGAAAAATTAAACTTCAGAAAATCGTAGGGAATTTAAAAGATAAGCTTCGAAAATTGTACGTGAATGGAACGGTCATCTAGAAATTTTTAGCCGTCCTCAAGTAAAAGAAAATTGTGGGCAAAATTTGCTTCTCCGAACAGATATTTTACAGAAAATAGTCGTTGGGTGCCCCTGACTAAATTTTTGTTCCTTTTAAAAACTTTGGTCCTTGTATTTGGACCGACTGCCTTCATAAATGTCGTTGATTAAACTCTGAACAAATGAGATTTAAATCATGTATAGTATCCACAAAAAGTTGAGACTGAAACGCTCCAGACTAGAAACGTGAGATCAAGTGGTTTTATATTTTCACATATGATTTGTGCATTCTGTTTTCTGACAACTTATTCAATTTATGTGGGCTCTCACTTGTGAAATGCGCTCGTAGATTTAAACTAAAAGAGTTAGTTTTGACTTAGTGAACATTTTGACTGAGCGGGAAAATGTGTTCCATTTAAGGGAATTTTCCGCTAAATCTGAAAAACTCTATTTGTAGAAATATCCGCCCCGTTCGCGTAATTTCTGTGGCAGTTACTATGGCTGTTGTTTAACGATGCATATTTCTTTTCGCCTTTGTTGTGCTTTAAAACAGGGACACCCAACGACGGTTTCCTTCAAAATACGTTGAAAACACCTTTTAGGCTATCCAGAGCACTTTTAGATCTCTAGAAGGTGCATTCTAAGCGGTGCTACAAAATTTTTATCTGTTCGGTCATCCTCTTCGAAATAAATTAAAGGGGCTTCAGTATTAATTTTCCGAAAATTTGAGGTGTAATTTAACGTTTTACGAAAGTAAGAATTTTTTTGATTCCTCTCTCCATCAGATTTTAGAATCCGAAAATTATAGGTTTCCTTTTTCTGAGAAAAATAGTGTAACCTGGGTAGTAAAGTATGAAAAATTAAACTTCAGAAAATCGTAGGGAATTTATTACGAAAGTTCGAAAATTGTACATGAATGGAAAAAATTCATCTAGAAATTTTTAGCCGTACCCAAGCAAAAGAAAATTCTACGCAATACTTTCTTCTCCGAAAAGATATTTTACAGATGACAGTACTTGGGTGCCCCTATTTAAAATAGAAGGACTATAATTTGATTTCAGCATACTGTAAGAAAGGGACATGGGGATTTACGGTATTGCGGTATTGAGCATTTTTTCAAGCGGTATTTGGTAATTTTGATTTTAATGTGCGGTCATTTTGCTGGCGTGAGGTCTACATTTGGAAGATTTCAACATATATTCCAAAATATCTTGAATATTCATGACCTTGTTGTGGGTCACTGAACACTTTGTGATGGGAAGACTAACTGAAACCATGAAAATAACTGTTTCTATGTGGAAACTTCGCTCTCAAGCCATTGCAAATCGGAGAAATCATGTCAAATATCGAAATAATGTAATTTTCTTACTTTTATTGGAAATCGAGTGAGAAAAAAGCCGAAGAGAAAACGATGGAATCTGCCATGACTGCGATATTGCGTGATGCTTCTGGAAAAAATGCATAATGGGATACTATTCGATCGTCGTCTGCGGATCATGTATCCAAAGTGTCCGGTGTGGATCATTTGGATCAATAATCAGTTGTTGGATTTTAGTAAAGAAACGAACTATCCGTTTTTGGATTAAAAATACGGATTTGGATTTTAGTAAAGAAACGCACCCTTAGTATATCCATGGAACTGACCTAATTTGACCTGTTACCATGCCCTCCCAGGGCATACCCCAGGGATTTGCATGTTTTTTCCTAGTGGTCTAATCCCCATCCAAGGGCACACAGAAGGAGACAATTCCCCACTCCCTATCTCCTGATCGACTTCATATAAGTTTTTTGAGGGTATATCAATACAATAGCAAAACGAGACGTTTTCTGAACTTTTCTAGAGTTTACTGAAAGAAGAATAATACATATACGCAGTTAAAACGTGAACAATACATTTGAAAGAACGCTTTATAAGAACACTTGACCGAATCTCTGTTTACTATATATAGCCTTGTACCCATTTTCATCCATCTTGTAAAGTTGTCTTAGTTTTAAACTAGACTAAAGAAATATTTCTTTGTTCCTTTTGCAAAAAAAGGCATTCAAGTACGCACCATTCGCCGGCATATTCGCTTGAAATTTTAAAACATACCTCCAAATACGGACTTTAATTTTGATAGCTTATTCCTCTTCAACCACTCTGAGAAAAATTCCTGCATTTTCTCTTAAAAATACATAGTCTTAAGTTCCAAAGCTTCGTGCAAACCACGTGAGACCAACACGTACGTACTTCACAAAATCAAAGAAAAGTTATTTTTGATTTGCCCCAGCCCATACCCCTGGGACAGGACCGCTTCAAACAATTCCTCACCCACTGGCCAGAAAAGCTGGACTTATCTCGGGGGTTACCCGGAGGGGGGGGGGGGTGGTAACACGTCAAATTAAAGAAACACACCCTTACTTTCACACAAGAGAGTCGGTGTCGCGTTACAGGCGACCGTTGAGACGTTGTATGAGAATTAATATACTCAGGGGCACCCAACGAGGATATAGTTCAAAACCACTTAACATAGCATTGTTGAACGTATTTTAGTATTCAAACGGTAGATATAGGCATATTTTTATCCCCTAAAAACTTTTCATCTGTTCGGATTTCCTAGCTGGAAGTCTAGTGATCCGAAAATTATAGGGATAAAAACTTACCTTCTCGAAAATTTTAGCCCGGAAAAGGCTCTCGAAAATTCTAGGAGGCCTTTTTTGGGGTCAAAATCCGTTAAAAATAGGTAATTATACCATTTTGTAAATGTTCGAAAATCCTAGGAGAGGCAGGCAAGCAAGAAATTTTACAACAAATGCTCCGAAAATTCTAGATCTCAAATCGTCTTCCGAACAGACATTTTCCCGAAAATTGCCGTTGGGTGCCCCTGATATACTGAGGTCTGCGAACGCTAAATATCATTATATTTTACCTTTTTGTCTATAAAATGAATCAGGGAGACTTACCTTTGATGTATTCCTGTGATTTTTGGTGTGAATTCATCGATTTAGTCGTTCTTTTGGCTGTTATGGTGTTACCCCGTGCAATTCCCTTCAAGTTTAACAGGGGTCACACAATAAAAAACGACTAAATCGATGAATTCGCACCCAAAAAAAACACAGGAATACATCAAAGGTAAGTCTCCTTTATTTTTTGAAGACGAAAAGGTAGAGTATAATGATATTTAGCGTTCGCAGACCTCAGAATTTTCCGGGATAGACTGTTCACAGTCCCCTATTTTTTCGTGAGATCGTTTAGATATACCGCGTCTTACCGCTGTCACAGCGTTTTGGGCATGCCCATTCCCATATCCCTAGCGTTTTGGGCATCCCTGGTGGGGGATGCCCGAAACGCTGATCGCTTCGACTTTGCCTAAATTATTTCAGACTGGGGGAAAGTCGGGATTGTTAATCACGAATTTACGGCTGAATAGTGTAGATGCATGTTAGAATTATATCGTCTGACACCGTTTCGCCGGGTTTATTGCGCAGAAAAAAAAACCCATAGGCAGTAAACTGTTGGCTCAAAACGTGACGAAACTTAAATTTACCGTAACCGCATAACATCGCTTCGCTGTACAACGCTTCATTGTTTGCAAAGCTTCAATTTTATTTAATAGAACTGTTTACAAGCGAGCAATGCCGCAATCGCCGGCAGCTGCGATCGTCTGATTCCAAACAGCCAAAAACAAGAATACTAAACAAAGTAATCAAAAGACAAACATGAATAAAACTGCGTTTTGCGGTGTTAAATTCATAGTATGCATGACATTTGAGGCCTGTACAACTTAACCCCGCAACGCTACTTGACACACGAAAGGTTGTCACACAATTTATACAGAGGCCTCTTGCGCCTACGGGACAGAAGAAATCTGTTGCCGTTTTGAGATGTAGTAGGGGCTTCTATTAAATCAATTCCGACCAAGTACCACACTTTGGGAACAACCTTCATAGGGTGCAAAAGTATTATCGCGGCCGGCGTGTCCAGAGAAAGGAGCAGAGTGGCACTCTTCGAAGACCCTCGCTTTCTCTTCCTCGGTGATAACAGGTCGTCGAAGCGCTGTGCCATCCTTCTCCTTGGCCACGTAGAACAAGGACTCTAATTTCGAGTCATACTCGAACTTTTTGGCAAATTTTCGCAGAGTCGTTTTTTGCTTTGTAAAGCCTTCCGGATAAGCCTTCTTAAGATACTGGAAAAGATTTCTATATTTAGCGGAAGCCATCTCTAAAACGTTGTCGATTTTCTCGCGAAATCCAGCATTTTTTTGGAGGGGATGACCAAAACACTAGGGATTTGGGCATCCCGGGAGGGTACCGGGGGATGCCCAAAACGCTGCAGTAATATGAGGAGGGATGCCCAAAACGCTAGGGATTTGGGAATGGGGATGCCCAAAACGCGGGGATGCCCAAAACGCTTTGACACCGCCACGGCTATCTTGATTTTCAAATGTACCGAGGGGGCGGGCGTCGGGGATTATAGCTCTAGGTGTGTTCACAGTCCCCTATTTTTTCGTGAGATCGTTTAGATATACCGCGTCTTACCGCCAAGGCTATATTGATTTTCAAATGTACCGAGGGGGCGGGCGTCGGGGATTATAGCTCTAGGTTTTTCTCGCTTCCTCCCAAACGGTGCCCCCCCCCCCCCCCACTAAGTAGTTTTGACACTCATGCACGATGGCAGCCCCTAACGCAGAGCGCTCGATCTCGACGATCTTACGGAAAAATAGAGGACTGTGAACAGTCTATTTCCGGGAGTATTTTATTCTCATACAACGTCTAACCCGTCGCCTGTAACGTGACACCGACTCTCTGGTGAGAAAGTAAATTTACATCCCACACTCGGAAAGTGAGCTTGGGACACCTGTGCTATACCAGGCAACTTTACAATGGGGTGGGGGGGATACTTCCTTATAGGAGGCTAATGGGGATGTGTCGGTGGATAGGGTCGCATTTTCACGCCTTGATCGACTAAAATGGGGTCGCACATTTTCGGATTTTGCGGGTAAGAAGATTCTATTAAGTAGGCATTCAAAATGGGGAGATTCTCGGTTAAAAAGTTCCGAAAGTTGTTGTTTATTATTAGGTATAAAGTAAAGTGTTCTTCATTCAATTTAAAAATGTGTCAATCCATTGGAAAAAAGATAAATGCAAAACTAAAATAGGGATCGAGAAAATTATATTTGCCCAAAAGTGACTACGACGGGGTCTATTATTGGCCACAGAACAGACTATAATGGGGTAGGGGCTCCGAGCCGCCTGTGGCAGATACACAGCAAATTAACCAAAAAATTAACCAAAGTACCTCCCCCCCACCCCTCCCCAAGCTTTATAAACACATCCTTGTTGTGGATCACATTTGTTCGACTTTCTTTCTGCTGCGGCTGCTAATCTCATAAATTTTGAACAGGACTCGACTCCAGTTGATCACTTGTTTTCACGCGACAATAAATCACACATGGGGCACTGATAAAAGCAAAGTTGTGATTGGAGGAGTTACCGTACCGTAAACGTGCCGCCAACACCTTCCAGGAAATGAGAGCTGAAACAGGATAGCCTGCGTAGCTGGCGGTATTGTGTAGTAGTCGAGTGAGATTTGGCGGCGGAGCCGTTGTAATGTAGGCGAGTAAGATCTGACGGCGGAACCTTTAATTTTTTTGGAACACGGCTTCGCCGCCAAAACTTTAATCTCGCACCCACACAATACCGCCAGCTACGCAGGCTAGAAACAGGAATGTGTTCGATTCCTAACAAATATCAAGAAAGTTAATAATTAGCAGATTGTTCAGTCAATCCGATTGATACGCCTAAGCCGTCCAGAGATCAATGTCGCCCTTTCAAATCTTAACTTCGATGTCTGAATACTCGCTCAGAGTCATAGAGTCCACAATATTGTTCATTTTGATTTAAAAAAGTAACATATCAAAATACTGTATGTTACTAGTTAAACAAAGAGTTTTTTAAAACATATTCAAAATGTGTTAAAAAATTGTTTCTTTTTGAACTGTTGATCTTGTTACTTTTTTTGTCCGGGTGGGAAGAGGGGTGGCATTTCCTTGCATGGCCTAAGCAGGTATATGCCGCTGAACCGGGTATGGTTTTAAGAGTCTAGAGTCTTAAACAGGGGATACGATTACACTATTTAGTGTCTTGAAGAGAGTGTCCTTTTTTGACATGAAGCCTTAAACATGGACGAAAACGTTTACATTTTTTGCCGGTGTATGATCTACATGTGTAGAGCCAACAATTTTTCTCCAAAAAATGCAAATGTGCAAATCCCCCAGGGGGGTGCCCTAGGATGGCCGCTGATACCGTAAGTGCAAAGTTAAATGATTTATCTGTTTATTTGGGTTATGCAGATTGTTCACCAGAACGGGCTCACCGCCGTTGCTGATCTAGAGTTTCCTTTGATAAATGAAGAACTGGAGCAACAAAAGGCCGAGGAGATTCTGAAGAACAAGGAGATCTCACATTTCTCTACCTACTTGGTTCCCAGTGCTCGAAATTACTCCAAGATGTATGGCGGAGACAACCAGAAGGCTATAGAGCACATCCAAGATCTCGCAAAGAAATTAAGTGACGATCAAGTGGTTCTCTACAACAACCATGCCAAATGTCTTTGTGACGGAGCGTTCTATTCACAGCTGATGCAGATGAAAGACGGATACATAGACGGACACGATGGTCAGTGGATCATGCAGCCAGAAGAACTGGAGGAAACCATGCGGGTTTACTGGAGAAAAGGCCTTCAGATCCATGTACACACCAATGGAGACCTTGGCATGCAGAAACTGCTGGAGGTCGTGGAAACCCTCAACAAGGAGTCCCCGAGAGAAAACCATCGAGTCACAGTCGAGCATGCTGGTTACTTTACTGAAGACCAAGCTGATAAAATCGCTCAGTTGGGCTTATTGGTGTCTGCAGCCCCTTTACTACTTCTACACACTGGCTGACAAGTACAGCGAAGATGGTCTCGGAACTGCAAGAGCTCAAGCGATGGTTCCAATGAAATGGCTCTTTGACAGGGGCGTGGTTACAGCCTTCCACTCCGACTTCACTATGGCACCGTCGGCGCCTCTCCTGCTGGCCTGGAGTGCCATCACCCGCGTTACAGCAGACGGGAACACGTACAGAGAAGATCTCAGGGTGACTCCCTATCAAGGCATGCTGGCCATCACCAAGAATGCCGCCATAATCTTGGGCACTGACGACATCATGGGCACCATTGAAGGAGGAAAACTCGCCAATTTTACCATCCTGGAGCAGAACCCACTAGCGGTGGAGCCGATTGACATCAAAGATATCAAAATCTATGCTTCAGTTTACAAAGGGAAAATGTACATAATAAGCAAGACAAGAGCCTAATGCCTGATTCTGGTTGATTTCAACAACGATATATCCAATCTTTGGCAAGAACAGTACAGTTGATTTCCATTTGATTTTGCCGCACTTAGACAAACTTTTAAAAGGTACAGGTTTAGGTTGTCAGTAGTATACATGCACAACAATTCCATTGTATGCGTTGATTGAATCAATAAACAGCGTGAAAAATGAAAATGCAACACGATTTCATGTCTCTCCCCAGTCTCACTCTCCGTTTTCACTCTCACTCCAGACAGTTCATATCATTGTATGTTTCTGGGAAACTGCCCACCTACCCCTCCCCTAAGCCAACATTAACACTTACTTCTCCTTTAGGGCAAAATGTTAGCTTAGGAAAGGGGTAGGTGGGCACTTTCGCAGAAACGTATAGTGATCCATATCGGCTGTTTTTTCCACTCTAGATTTCTTTCGTTTCAACATCGAATGTTTCCAGGCAGTGATCACACAAAATGAACTAAAGGCCCGTGCCTGGGTTCTTCGAAAGAAGGTTACGGCGACGGCGTTACAGAACTGCTTTTCACAATGCTACTAAATCAGAAATATATATTTTTTATGCAGCAGTTTCTGAAATTATCATATTCATATTATACGCGCGGAATGTTTTTGCATATGTTCTAGAAGGCAATAGTTTGAAGCCAACATATTCATAAACTCCAAAGCATTTCAAGCAAAAACACCAAATAAAACCATGGCTATTTGGAGACCAAATATAAATTTACTTCAAATTTTGTGTCAGTTTACAACCCACTAGTTATTTACTATTCACCTTTTTAATTTTCCAGTGTGACTGTGAATATTTCTTATCCTCTGTGGGGAAATACCCTTTATCCCCACAGTGGACTGGACCTACACTTAATGCACCCGGAAATGATCATTTGTCTAACTGCCGTATTGCCTTAACAGTTATGGATCATTTGGGAGGGTTGATCAAACACTTAATATCTTTAATATCATGGGTGACAAATAACTCCTTAACTTTGGCGCGAAATGTCGGGAAATTTTTAGAATTTGGACAAAACGCGGGTGAAATTATTCTCTATTGTAATTTTCACTCGTCACCATTTGATTACACATAGAGATCCAGTCAACTCAAATTTTCTCCTACTTTCCTAGGATAAGAGACCTGTACAGTACCGCAAATGATCCCCAACCGCAAATGATCCCGAGACCGCAAATGATCCCCAAAATGGACCGCAAATGATCCTCGACCGCAAGTGATCCCCAAAGTTGACCGCAAATGATCCCGTGAAAACTTGAGGAATGGAATGGATTTTATGGGACTGATTACAAAAAAGGACTGATTATAAAAAAGGAACCTTTTTCTCGCACCTTCTAAAGAAAAAGGGAAGGAGGACGCTACATCACAGGTCAATTTATACAAGGCGAAAAAAAAGTAGAATAAATCTGAAAAGAATATGGTATCAACTGTATACTTCTTCCTTTTTTTAAATTGTCAATTGCTTCAATTTTCTTTCAAGAACTGTTTCGTCGCTGAAAATTTAAGACAGGCAGGACTTTACACAGAAAAAACTCTATTATTTTAACGCCCAAGCTCAACTTGTCTACCCAGGAATACAAAGCCGGGCACCCTCTACATGACAAGAGCTTTATTGACTTTACTGATCTTTTTAGAACTGTCAAATTAATTTTCAGATTGATTTTTCTCTGAAGTGTTAATTTTACGTGATAAACAGCAAGACATTGATTTGTAACTTAGGAGTGCCCCAGGCCTGGGAGTGCCCGTTACGAAACAAGACATGATTTGAAGTAAACACCCGTCAAAATACCCCCGAACTTATCAATGTCCACAGGTTTCGGTTTATTTCGAAAGAGCAACTTGGTTACAACTCATGAACATGTTGCGAATAGTTACATTGACGCTTATATGTATATCCATTTGTTGTGCCTTTGCTGGAGGCAGTTACCAGGAATCTAAACCTGGTAATGAGAAACACAAAAGCGAGGCAAGCGGTAGTTAGCGCGTGACAAAACATCGTAGGAACCGTCACATTCACGGACTAAAAGAAAGTCGCTTATAATTATTCGGATCCATGAGGCACTTTAAAGAAAATTAAACAACCTAAAACCCTTATTTAGTCGCAATGAAGAGCATTGCATTTCAAAAGAGGTCAAAGGAAATGCTCTTGCATTAAAGGACAAATCATGCCGACCAGAAACAACAATAACCGCAGAAAATGCTTGTCATGACCTCTCAGTATGAAATAAGCGGCAAAATCAAATTTGCTCATGCAGACAAAACGTTTTCCTTCAGAGGTTTAATCTACCCGCCAGAGAAAAAAATTCATTGGAACAAGCAGCATTTTGGCATGAGGTAAAAGACTTCGTTTTTACACTTGAATGATTTTTTCATTTAATTTTTATTCATGTATTTATTTAAGAACTAAAATTTAGCGTTCAATCTTACTTTTTGTAATAATAAAATGGACACGATGATCCGCTAACTCGAGTCTAAGACATTCCTATGGTAGGGATCATTTGCGGTCGACTTTGGGGATCATTTGCGGTCGAGGATCATTTGCGGTCCATTTTGGGGATCATTTGCGGTCTCGGGATCATTTGCGGTTGGGGATCATTTGCGGTACTGTACAGACCTTTGATAATGGACGTTTGATAATGGACGTTTCAGCGAATGCTGGGAAAAAATCTGGGTAAATTGAAAGAATGGCATACGAACACGGTTTTTAGCTGTATAGTGTGCAAGAAAGGGCGAATACCAGATAAAGAAGAGACATTAGTAGTTCTGACTATTAATTTTATCTTCGCGATTGTAGAGATCGATAACCGAGTTCGATAGACCACCACCTATATTTCATATGTTCAGTGAAGACGAAGCTTTAATAGGGAAAGTACGAAATAAACACCTGATACTTTTAAAAATATTAACCATTCCGTAGTTTGTCCGATTTACCTTTACCTTTAACTTTAACTCTGCTATTACATGACTAACTTTAAATTATTATACGATTTAAAAAACGATCAAAATACAATTAAAAATATGCCAGTTAAGGCATGTGACATTGAGCGCACTCACTATCATAGATAATCATGATAAGTAAGAATAAAAGCTAAATTAAAAAATACAGTCATAGAGAATTTGTGTTAAACATATCATCATAAAAGGAAATGAGATTCCTACGAAAAATTGACAAGAAGGACGAGTCCCTAATTTTGAGAGGTAAATCATTCCACCAGCGACAAATACGGATAAAGTTTCTGTCCAACTAAAAGGGACATCTAGCTTCAGATGGTCAACGTTTCTCAGCGGCTTGATACAAGTGCGAAACGACACATATTCCATAATATTTAAATTACACATATTCATATAACGCTTAAAAAAGAAAACGCGATCATTAATTTCTCTACGACACTGTAATGGTAATAAATTTAATTTACTAAGGCGCTCGCACTCAGAGTAATCCTTACCACGAATGAATGAATCGTGGCCCTGCGTTACACCTGTCTTAAGTTTGTATTGTTTCTTTTAGTATGCAGCGATCATACCACGCTAGGGTGTTCAAGGCGCGATCGAACCCAAGTTATGTAAAGTAATTTCTTTGTTCTAGCATCAGTTACTTCTTTAAATGTACGATGAAGGAGGTTGAGCATCTTTTGAGCTTTGGAGGTGATAAAATCAACGTGCTTATTCCAACTTAAACCGTGACTTATAAAAATCCCTAAGCCTTTCTGAACAGCAACACGGTCTAACTTAATATTCCCCCAGGGAAATAATCCCTATCAACTGCGGATCTAACAACTCCATTCCACAAGTAACAATAAGTCATTTAAGTCATCCTGTAATTTATCACAATCGTCCTGCCCAAGGATCAGAAGGATTAAACGAAAGTACAATAGAATCATCCGCGAAGAGAGGTAACGATGCTTCACGTCAGATTACTTTAGGCATTTCATTAATAAAGATTGAGAAGAGTAAAGGTTCCAGAATTGACTTTTGAAGGACCCCAGATGTAACCACGAGAAAATCGGAAGACTCATTATCTATCACAACCCCAAGTCTTCTGCCAGTTAAGTATGAAATTGAACCACGCCAACAAAGAACCTTAAACACCAAAGCATTCTAGTTTAAATAAGAGTTTCACATGGGACACTCGATCGAAGGCCTTGGACAAATCTAAATAAATGACATCAAGTCATTGTCTCATTTCAAGAGCTTTGGCAAATTAGTGGACCACTTGGGATAATTTTGTCACGGTAGACTTACCTGACAAAAAACCATGCTGCCAATGGGTAAGTTGGGGAGAAATCAAACATGAAAAGAAAGTCCCTGTTACGAATAACATTTCACAACTGCATGACGCTTGTTTTCCACGGGAGTTTGATCTTGTGATGTCTCACAATGATAACTGAACAAAAAACGTCAACTAAGTAGTAAATTATGTAAGGATATCCAGCAGATAACCTGTGTGTTTTAGCATGCGCGAAAAATTTGGTCCTACAAAGCGTGAAAAATAGCTATCAATAAGAAGTTCTTGGCAAGAGGGGAGAAAAAGCTGTCGCGCAGATCGTGCGCGAACGAGCTGCCACATTCTTGTCGCGGTCTCGCCACACATTCAGTTTTCGCGCTCGAAAAACAAAACCTCCAGCTACGCAGGCTTATCAATTGATTAAACAGACTGACAAAAAAGATACTTTATCAATTTGTTTCCACTATTTTTATTTTGACGTGTTTTGCCGAGGTCAGGTATCAAACGCAAGCTTAAAAGGGCAAGTTATAAATCAAGGGGTATGGCAAATTATGAACATTTACCTGGGTAGCGTTGTCCTTAAAAACTGAAAGAAAACGTTTCAAACTTTCCTCAGAAGCTGTGTCCTTCAGTTCTGTGTAAGCAGTGAGAGTTTCTGTTCAAGAGAATTGATATAATATTTGTTAGAATCTAGTAACAACTTGGGAGGAAACTTGAAAACGTTTAGTTGTATGTTTGCTTATCAGCCTTAGCTACGAAAAAAACAAGAACAAAAAAAACAATATATACACGCAAAAAAAAAAAACACATGCATCATTATAATGCCGAACGAAACAGGACAATCATACCAAAACTGCAAAAACTCGTTCAACCGTATTCCCCTCTACTAACTATGTTTCAACTTTTGAATTTAATTTGTGCATACAGAGACGTCTTCTATGGGTTAACTCGTATGCTAATGGAAAAATGTAAACTATTACGTCAGCAAAGATTCGCCCAATGTATAGAGTGTTTTCACTCACGTGGCTAGCATATATGCAAATTTATTGGAACAAAAGAAAGCGTTTACATAAAAAAAGAGTTCAACCCTCAGAGGATTGGTTTGGGACACCAACATGGCCGCCGTTTCATTGTTATGGGACACTTATATTGCCGTCGTGACGCCATGTCAAAACACTCTATAGATTTAGCCAGGGCTAAAAGCAGAGCTCTCTTTAATATTTATAGTTTACTCGAACAAAATATATAATCGTGTAATGCTAAGCGGCGAAGGCAACCAGAACGGTGAAACAACAGCAATAGGTCTAATTAGCAAAAAAGCAACTTTGCACGTGCAGCACACCTTTTTTGTACATTTCTTTGCCGCTGTTTTGTAGGACTACAACGTGAAAATTCCAGAAATTTCCTGGTTACACTTATTATGGAGGAAATGTCATGTGTGTTCCTGTTCGCTTATATTCTTCACTGCCGCTTATTCTCACCTTCCTGGCCGCTAGCATTTCCCATTTTCTCACCGCCGCTTGAAACTTTTCATGTTTTTCTTCGAACGAAATTGGTGTCCTTCGCTTTTCATCTCTCTCTCTAGCTCTTTCTAGACATTAAAATTTAGCGGAAAGAAAGACTCGGCTTTGTTTTTGTTTAATTTTGCTCCCTCCGTGCCGAAACGCGCGGGTGCTTGAAATGCAAATTTTCTTACCCATAGTGCTTCGGTACGCGCGCTTCTCGCGCGAGAGAGCTCCGCTATTAGCATGCAAAACGTGTGCGAGCATGCTGGCAACCAAGTAAAGTGGGACACAGGGCCATGGCCGGTTTTCACGTTTTTCGGACTGATTGTCAAGAGAATAAGCGGCGAACAAAATTTCCTGTCCTCGTGCTTTCGTGTTCTCATTTGACTTTGCGTTGTCTTTGAAAAATCTGCCTATTGCTTTTACTAGCCAGGAGCAAGAGAATCTGAAGACACTTTATTTCATCCAATAAAGAGTGCACGTGCCTGCCCAGCTAATCAGAGGAAAAGCCCTAGCATAGTCCGTCCTAACACGGTGAGAGTTCAGTTTCACGATATTTTTTCGGCTTCATCACTTGAACAAGGAGGTGACCTCGATATGAACTAAAAATCGTGACATCTTTACGTCTTTCTCGGATATCCTTGGACATTCCGCGAATAAATGAGAAAGTCAGAAACAACTTCGAAAAGTCACTACAGATAATGCTTTTTTTACAAACCTTCTAATGGCTTGCAAAGAGTTTCTATCAAGTTTCCTTCAAATACTCCATACGCCTCGCTGTTAATTAAGAAAACATGTTTTGTGAGGTAAAGATATTGAGTGCAAGAATAAGAACATTTATTCTCACGACCCGTTTGCTTGTCGGCCATTTTCACGATGACGGCATTTGACTACAACTACCAGAATTTAATTCGTTTTTGCTTTCTAATTTAAACAACAAGAAAACAAGAAAACTACAAACTGGACGATCCTGGTAGTTGTGGTAAAATGACACCATCGTGGAAGTATACTGTGAGTCTGTAAGAAGAATTAAATTGATCAGTGATCACAAGCATTCAGTTCTAACTTCAAAACTATATACTCCGAAAGATTCATTTGATTCTCATTACCGTCTTATTACACATTTAAGGAGAAAGGAGAAATTCATCAGTTAACCACTGACGATGGGGAGTAATCTCAACAAAATGAACCGTTAATCCAACCTCGTTCCCAGGGCTTTTCAACTCTATAAGAAAAAGCCTGGGAGCAAGGGTGATGCATTAATTGTTTTTGATGACGGGGAAGCTTTAACTAGAAGCCTCCGGAATCTGAGGCCCAGTTTAGAATAAATCAATACAAAAGACCTGAAGAATATAGTCTCCCCCGCAGGCGTTTCTGTCACCAAGAAAAAGTTGTATGGTTATTGCTCCCGGATGAAATTTTTTTGGTATCTTGTTGATAACTCTGGCATAAAGTAATGCCTTCAGCAAAGAACTGACCTAAACCAGAAATATGCTCGTGATAATGCAACGAAATATAATAAAAACACTTGCCTTACAGCAGACAACAGAGACTCGACATAGTCATTTTGACATTCATAAACCTGCTGATGAAATGAGAGCTCCTCTTTGAGAATTTTGATCTAAAGAAAGAAAATTACAGCAACAACACGTCACCAATGGGAACCTTTACTGTCCTGAAATCAATTATTATATTATGTTCTGGGGACTGGGGAGTGAGAAACTCTAAGGGTCGGTTACTTAAACGAAATCTACTGAAGTTAGACCGCGGTTTAGTCAATCTTTGGGCCCTCAAGATCTCTTCCTTAGCGGATCATTTTAAGAAGACAAATGCATTTCTAGTCTACGCTATATGGTTTCATGAAACTGTTGACGATAAATGGTGTTTACATAAAAGTGTTCTGCAAACTAATAATGGCTTAGAACGCTTTTTTGTTGAACACTGGCTAAACTCCGTTTAAATAACTGGCCCTAAAATTCTAGTTTTTTCGTATAATACTACTCACAATACTAATCCAACAGTAATACTAAGATTGCCTTCAATTGACCGTACTCCGGGATAAGAATACACTGAAATTTGTTACAATTCTTTGTAGAGGGTCTCAATCAGGTCAGTCAACCGTCAGCCGTCAAACGGCCTAAAATTTAACCGTCAACCGAATGTCAAAAAAGGTTATTTTTTACCGTCAACCGTCAAAACATTTCAGCGTATTTCAAATCTCACTATTTCAGCTGACCTTCACGCACTTCTTGCTCCTGAAGAATCTCTTCACGGAAAAAACCAGTTCCCATGTTCTCAAAAACACTCTCTCTAGACATTGTAAGCCCTTACAACTTGCTTACATCTGAAAACATTTCGAGATTTTATATCTGAAAGGCCAAGGCAGCCTCCAAAACCTAACAGTTAACTTTAATGTTGTTAATTTATACAGAAGTTGATGTTTACTTTAACACATGGACTAAATTTCTACTAAATAACCGTCAACCGTCAAAGCTACCACCCCATTGAAGCCCTCTTTTTATCCGGATGTTTGGATCGCGGGAATGCTATATGCACCTCAATGCTATTTCAACCTGGGGTCATTTCAATAATACCTATACGAGTGTAGCTACTGTTTTCATACTCTATGATGTAATTAACGGCTGAATAAGTGATTTCTATACTATTCTAATCAGAGAAAACAGCCGACATTTCGAGACGCCACCGTCGGTTCTACCTGGAAGTGACGTCTGACAAACGAGAGCAGAAATTCCATACTTATGACTTATCAGTATCAAGATCTGGGTAGTGCATCTGGTCCCAGTCGTTCAAAAGCGGTAAAGCGCTATCCACTGAATAAATAGATATCCGCTGGATAGGTATTAGGAAAACCAATTGCATTATCCAGTGGGTAGTGATTTATCCGGTGAATAGCGTTGTCCACCCATTGATTTGATCAACCACGGATGATTAGTCGTTCCTCGTGGGAAATTTGCTTCAACCAATCAGAAGCACTAACCAGATGTGGGTAGTGACACGTCGTCAGTATGGAATTTCTGTGCCCGTTCCTCAGACATCATTGAGCGGGGAAACCAGTGGTGACGTCGAGAAATGTCAGCTGTTTTATCAGGCTAATACTATTCCATTTATAGGGCGATTTTCGTAATACTTTGAAAAATGGTTTCGGTAAGTGTTTGTTATTTGTTTTATCAGCCAATGAATGCAAAGATCAAAACATGGACTCTTCGTTTTCCCGCCAAAGAAAACCCTTATACGGAGAAGGCACTGTTCGTTTGCCAATCGTGTTGCAGTATGACGTCAAAGCGAAGTATCGATTGATTTCTAGAAAGTTCTCGGGCATGAATTTTTTCTCACCTGAGCGTTCGCTTAACCAACCAAAAGCCACGCGCGTTTGTATCCGTTTGATAAACCAATCAAATCGCTCAATTTCTGTTCGTTTGTTGTTTCTGTTTTGGTCTGTACGTTTTCATTTCAAGGTCATACTGAAATCACTCTATAAAAAGTGGCGAATCAGCCATCAGAAACTTTGTGTCACTCTAACTTTTAACTCAGTATAACATAGGGATTAAAACCAAGTTATACCTCAAGAGACAACATGTGTTTCAAATAGCTCATGGTTTTCATCACAGCCTGCACAACTGATCTCACCTGGAAAAGTTATTTTCATTAAAGAACAGAATAAAAAGCATAATCATAATCATAATCATATTCTCTCTTGTATGTACATTATTCTACAGAAATATTTGAAATTAAAATTTATGCAATATATAACACTAACGACAGTAGCATACATCATAAACAATTATTGGTCAATAACCTCCCTTTGATAAAATATACATTCCTTGTGGCGCAGTAGCGATCATTTCTTCGAGCTTCGATCCTTTTAGTCAGCGTACATCCGAGACGCTGACCAAAAGAATCGAAGCTCTGGGAACGAGAAGGAAGCTTTCGCTTTGTCTCTTCCCCACTCTTCCCCTCTTCTTCTTTCGCTTTTCTTGTTCCATTTTATAACTCCTTTGCTGAACATTTACCACGTTTTATTTCGTTAGGAAATTTTACGCAAAAACTTCTAAGATCGTAGGATTAGATGGAAAGAAATGCAGGTAGGTGGTGGAAAAAATTTTCGTAGGAATTTTTGGGTCTTTTCATGATTTTCGCGTTTTTTTTTTATTTTCGGCCTCCTTGACTGAATCGTGCTCACTCTGGTATGGTCTCTTCAGTCGGGTCAGGGAGGAGGGACAAAGGTTTTCTTGACCGTTAAAACTGCGATAAAGCCATAAACGCCTCAAAGGACGTAGCTCCGCACATGCGGTTATGTGCGGTTTCGGGGCGAATGGGTTAATTGCTGATTCGAATGAAACTTTTTAGTTTTATCAATAGTGAAGACAAGGCAGGGAATGCTGGAAGCTTTAATTAAAATGTTATTCGCAGCTTAAAATTGAATGTTCACACTTTCAGATGTCCCCATTACCTCTTGCAGTTTTTTTCTGCTCAAATCTGGCATGTGTGACATAACATTTTCCTCTGTCAAGTCCTCTTGGATAAGCTTCTTCAGAGGGGGCTGAAGGATATGAAAAACAAGTCAAGCACATTAAATATGACTCCACAGGATCTGGGGGGAAGCATTCGCTAAATGGCCAATACAGAGAGGCTTCGCCGAAAAGGATACCATTTTCAGGCTTCAGTCACATCAAAGGGTAGGAATTCTGGAATTCATGAGTTGAAGTATATGAAAGGGTAGCGAAAACTATCCTTTAAGTGATTTACAGGTCCTTTGATTAAAATGTTTCAAATATACGAGTCTTATGGCTTAATCATTTGCATTCATTAAACCTGACGAGAAGGATCCTGTTCTAGGAATTTATTTTTATTAAGATGTAAGTGGGTAAGGGGTTGGACCTCGCGACACAGCCTCCCCTTATAAAACTTTGCTGCGAGCCAACCTAACTTTGTGAGGCCTTCAATATCCTCTTGGGCCACAGGACTATCAGCGAGGAAAACCAGGCCTGCATTTTACATATTTTGATCGCAAATCAAAACATTTAAAACATCTCCACACAGTAAATTTCCTTGCTTACTATGATATCATTAATTATAAAATGCAATGGTAAAAATTACAGTGATTTTTTAGCCTTATTTTCCTCCTGGAGGGTAAGAAACCCATATTATTTTAACCCACTCTCAAAGTCAAACTCAATTCGCCATATTTTTTAGATCAAATCGTCTTAACTTTGAGCCTATGGATGAAATCCTATGATATGACCATTAAAATGAAACCTCTTCAGCAATACCTTCGCATGGTACATGCCTCGTACCCTCTTTAATAAGGAATAGGTAACTTTAGGTTCTAGACCGTCTCTCTTTCGATGTGCGCGCAGTCTGTACCCTTCCCATGGTCCCTTGCGGTTCATCACCAGTCACTCGCGTTTTGCGCTTGCCTCTGCCATGCGAAAAACGAAGCGCCTGAGGAGGAGGCTGGCATGGTACTGTTTTGTTTTGTATGAAATTCAAACTTTTGAGTCTGTGGACAAAATCCTACACAATGAACACTCAAATGGAACCTCTTTAGAAGCACTTTCACATGGTACCATTTGCAAATAAGAAGCTTGCCTTACAAAACCAAAAGTGGGATTTTTCTCAAATTAATTTTTCTTTTCCTACATTATTTAAGGTAGTGTTCAAAACGTTACACATACCCAAGGTGCTGCAGGATAAAGTATTGACAGACACAACAGGTCTTGACAACAGTCTCGTAACATATCGCTTACTGCTGTCACATGACCTGCTAGCCGTTCTCTGATTGGCTGTGCTACGTGTTCACTTGTTAAGACAACTGATGTTGGAGAGCAATGGTTTTGAAGAGACTCCATCAGGCAAACCATGTTCTTGTACAGTTTACAGAGCTTAGATTCAAGTCTAGACTAAAATAAAAGTTGGATAAGTTAGAAACATGGTAGATTCACGATCAATACCTTAAATTGTGGCCCACTCAGTGTCCGTATTAAATTAGGAGGTTTGACTATAATTTAAAACAAACTTAATAGGATTAAGGATTAAGACTCTTAACCCAATGGAGGCAAATCAGCTGGCTACTTAACAACTATTCCTCAAGCCCAAATGGGCTCTGTGTCAATAGCCTATGAGGTCGAAGGCTGAATGGGCTATTGACTCAGAGGCCATGAGGGTGAGAGGATTGTTTTAGTAAAATCCAACTAGTTGATCAAAAATATCAAGACAAAACAACTTAAGCTAGTTTAATAAGGCTAGACTTTAATCCTTTTTTGCTGCCAAAAAGCAGCGCTTTTCGCTACTAGTGGGCTATAACATATAGCCTAGTAGTAGCTCAACCAATCAGAATGCAGCATTGATAATAGACCACTAGTTGGATTTTACTAAATACAAGATAGCTCATGAAAACCAAGAACAAATCTGGTTAGCTGTCATGACTGGACTTGTGAACTGCAAGTCCAGCGCTCTAACCACTCGGCCACCCTCCCTCCCCGCTAACATGGGCCTTGCCATTATGAAAAGGTAGCCCCCGACATACATTCCAACTCTCTCGGATGATGGGGAGACTCATGGATGCTGCAAAAATCCCCCGGTTTCCTGTTCCGGTCTCCAAATCTCCCACAATTTAAAATTTTCCCCTTGAATTTTTTTTGCCTTAGAGGGAATTTAGACAAATTTCCCCAAAATTCAAAATTCATTTGAGTTTAAAGCTCATAGTACGGTTTCAGGAGGCCTTTTTTATTGTTAAAGAGGTACGAGTAAATAAATGACTGTTGATTGACTGTTAATTTCTGTGTTTACAGCAAGGGGTGGGCTAATATTGGTAGAGGGGGTGTGGTTGCCAGGGAAAGGTGAAAAAATAGTCTCCATATTCCAGATCTCATGAGGTTGTCGTTGACATCAATCGCCACTTCAAAGAAAGAGTGACCATATGGATCTGTCCGGCGGGACAAAAAGACTTGAAAAGTGTGAGGTGAGAGAGAGGTGGCCATTGTTATGAGGTGGCCATAATATACAACACTGAATCAAGACTTATCAGGGTATCCTACCACATGCTTTAAATTAAGATGATCCACCTTCCCGCTACAACAGTCCAGCAGAGTCACAGCTTCATCAGCACTATCTTTTGATTGTTTCAAAAAATCACCCATGTACAAGGCAGGCAAGCAAAGATCATCACAGTCAGTATTCTGCAAAAAAAAACATGCCGGGATTAATAAAAACTCAGTAATTTGTAAAATGACTCAAAGAAAATGTTAATTAAAAGTATTGAAAAGAAGTACAGTGAAATGAAAATTAGCATGGTACCTCCTTGTTTTTGTACAAGTCAATCCTTAACTCCTCAATCCTGTATTCCAACTTTTGCACATATTCACGTGATACAGTCACATAATTGGAAGAACTGTCTGACGGATAAAGACCCCTACAAATCAAGCGCAACATTTTTTAAAATATGAAATAATTTTCAATAAGTTTCTGACCTCACCTAAATCCAATCTACCAATAAATTTGATACTTTTTTTAAATAACTGACCCAAAATAATGCCTGCACCCCACCCCCCCCCCCCCCCCCCACCATAAAATGCAAAGTTGTTTTTTACTACGATGGAACTATTGTATTAAATTATTAAGGCAGGCATTATTTTTATGTTACATTGCTGCAAAAAATACACAGTACATATATTTTACTTTTTAGTTTTTTTTTTTATTATGATGATGATCCCAAATTAAAATACTATTTCTTTTGAACATCACAATCAGGGGATAACAAGTTAGGCTATGATTATGTCAGGAGGTAATATAATTATTAAAATGTTAAAGCAACCCAATATTAAGCAGATAAGTAGACACTAAAGTCCTCAACATTTTTTGCAAAGCAACCTTTTGGATTGACACTACACTGAAGCCCAACTGTCCCATGGATGTTACATTACTAGGTATGCTTACTTAATTAACTCATCTTACTTACTGAACAGTTTCTCTCAAGTTTAAAAGTTTATTTTCTACTTCTAAAAAAATATGTTGTCTTGCTTGCAGTGCACTAGATTGAAGGAGAACCTATGAAATAAAAGAAAATAAACAATATTTTATGTCAAACACCTGCATGCAAGATTAAGGGGGAAAGTAGTGCGAAATGGCAAAAAGGAAGGACTTACACCAGGGATAATGGTTATTGGAAGTCACATATATCACTTTAAAGCTGCAGCAGTAAACACCACAATCAATTTTACGATTTAGGTTTTGTAATTTCTGTTTTGTTGGCGGCCATCTTCAAACAAGAGAAACATTAAATTGGTGGCAGTGGCAAGTCATGGTAGGCTGAAAGAATGTAATCAAATGCGACCGCTAAGCGTTTTCTTTGGATTGAGCTAGCTATGTATTGATATCTAACTTGGAAACGAAACCCTACAACCCCAAAATTTTTTTGGAGTTTGACTTTTCAAGAAAGCATGACAGCGCGAGATCCTGAGACTAACGACAAAAAATGGAGATCCAAACAGGAGAAAATAACTTAGAATTTGCAAACATAATTTGTTGTTTCTTACCTGTCGTTCAAGTTGAATAACTTGAGACTTAAGTAAGTTTACCCTCCTTTCATCAAATTTCTCCAAAGGAGTCTCTTCTACTAGCTGTTTGTACAGAGACCTTTAAGTTAAGGTAAAATCAGTGTATCATCAGGTTAACTTAAAATATCATTCTTACATTCTCGTCAATTGAAGTTTTCAGCATTTCTTAACCTGAGCATTTTGGAATTTAACATTTTAGCCTTGCAGATTCAACTCTGCTGTGGACACTCCAACATGATGTACACAATCAGGGCATTCCTTTAGAGTCATGATCAGATTTAGAATTAATTCTTAAAGGCATATTCCCTGTTAGCAGAGGCCTCTTTTCCCTAGTAATTTGCTGGGGTACAGGCAGGAAGAAAAGAGACTTCTGCCAGTAATCGTAACTGTAGATTTGCTGAGGCGACCCACCATCCTATGACCAGTATGAAGACATGAAACAAAGCTTAATTTTAATAAACTGAACTCCAGAAGGTACGCTCACAGCAGCCATGTTTGTTAAGTTGTGCTGGCTTGTTAAAATATCAGCGGATATTACTGTCAAATCAGGCACACTACGTAGCCGGCTCAACTTTATGCCAACAAACAGTTTACAGAACATTCACTGTGATAGAGCTGTTCAAGATCGTGGACAGCAGTTCAAATCAAAGACAGATGCAAAAGTTGGCAGAGGTCTCTTTTCCTCCTGCCTGCCCCAGTGAATTACAAGGGAAAAAAGGCTTCTGCTACCAGAGAAACAGGCATAGTACCACTAACTGGACAACAAATTGTGTCTCTAATGCTAGAGAGGAGGAGGGTGACTTAAATCCATTGAAGGCCCAGGGATTCAACAAAAATTGAAGTAGCCAGCAGGTTTGAATCGAGTAACCAACTGTATCAACAAGGGGCCGTCAGTCCCCTTCTTTTAGGGGGGAAGAGGGGGTCTGGGCGCATTCTGCCCCAGAGAAGTTTGACATTTCAAAGCCCTAAAATGTGATTTTCAGCTTTCTGGGAACTAAATTTGAGGATAAAAGAGCATGTTTTTCATTCAAGAAAATGTAGCTTTCAATTTATCAGTAACCCAATCAATTCCTACAAGCAATGAACAAATGATGAAAGGTACTTTTGCATGTAAACAAATTGTGCGTAAACCTATAAAGAAACTTTTGCATGACTAAAGCCTTGCGCAAAAGAAGTGGGCCTTTATGAAAACACCTCGTAATTACAATTTCGTTCAGATTCTATGATATACTTTTTGTTTACAACGTTATTCAAACCGGTTGCTTCTTCTTTCTAGAAAAAAATAGCCAACCTCTATGAGCAAAGAAGCTGACACGTTTCGTCGGCCATCGGTGCTTGTTGACACCCCTGAAGGCCTATCCATATCAGCTTAGGTGATGACAATCATGACAATGTCTAGTTGGTAATTTTTATTTTTCTATTGTTTTTGAGCATGGTAATGAATGCTAATGATTTTAAACAAATTAGGGAAAAACAAATTAAAATTACCTGAAATAAAAAATTAACTGCAACATATATTTCATGCTTACCTGATAAATAGCAGTTCTGCTTTAAGTTCACTGTTTTCTCTCTTTAATTGCTGCACACAATAAAGGAACGTAAATTAAATCTGGTGCAAATTATGTATACTGTCATTAATATAATTATGTATGTTCATAGTTAATCATTAAAATTAAGAAGTCAGAAAATAAAATGACCCTTTCAGGTTATTTTAGTGAAAAGATTAACCCACTTTTTGAGATGATTTTAACTTTAAAATGAATTTTTAATTACCTACATTAACCTATATACATGATACTATACACTCCTAGTAGCCATGATATGGGACTGGTTGAAATTAAATTTAAGTTAATTTTTTTCTTGGTTTATGATTGTCAATTTCCTTTGGTCTATAGATAACTTGACCATCAACCTACACATGAAGCTGGGCTGGAAAAATTTAACCTGATTTGATTTTAACCTGAAACAGCAGCACGTTGAAAAATATATGCTGTTTAACAGCTCAAAACTCTGTCACATGGTGTCAATCTCGAGTATAAGTAATCTTAAGTAAAATAATTTGTTTTATTAACTCTGGCTCTCTGGATTCTCAAAGTTTTTGTGCAAATTTCATTGAAATAAAGTTGATTTAATAACACTACAGTGTAATTTAATAAATTGTTTTGATTGGCATACCATGTAATTTATCAGGAATAGTCACTTTTGTTATATATGTTGTGGTTCAATTTTATCCTTGGTTTAAATTTTATTTCCTTTTGTTTTTGGGCATGGTAATGTATGATAATGAGTTTAAAACAAAGGGAAATAAAATTTAAACAAGGATTGAACCACAACATATACACTAGAAACTTCAAGAGGCTTGAGGAGTATTTCCTGTGTTGCATGCTGCAGGCATCTTTAAACCAGATCAGATTGAATCAATAATAATGTATCATTTAAACTAAACTGATCAAGTCCGTGAGAAGAAAGTATTCCTTACTTCTAACTCAAGATGGCATTTTTGTAACTGTCTCTCCTTCACACCTGTCTGTGTCTGTGTCTCTGGAGATGGAAGTGCACTAAAAACACGAACATTTCTGGATGAAACTTGTCTCAACTCTCGAGTAGCACTTCCTGGAGATCCTGCATTCCTGGACTTGAGATACAGAAATATATTTACGTTAGAAAAGATGATGAAAGAGATGGGGGATAGCAAAATCTCCAGGCCAGTTTGTTGAAAAACCTTACTTTTTAAAATGCAGAGGAGGGAGCGGGACCAGACCCCAAGGCCTCTCAACAATGATGTAATCTTAGCACTTTAGGCACTGGACATGACACCTGCTAGCGCAAAAGTGAACAAGACTTCAATGGAGGTCAAAAGCTTTTATTAGTTTTCAATTTTATTTGAATTTTAAGTTTAAATTTTTGCTCATTCATGTAGAAAATCAAGGGTACTAAATAATCTCAAAAAGTGTAATGACAATTAAGGTGACAAAGGGTTATGGAAGTTAAACTACGCACCTACTTCTCTGGCCTACTCAGACCTGCCAACTCTCACAGTTTGACTGTGTCAGTTTTGAAACTAGAGTTATATCTACTCAAAGACTCACAATTTAGCCTCTAGATCTCATGTGTCCTGAGCCAGAGACAAACCAAACCTCTGATTAAGTCTCTCTGCAAAACAGCACCAAAATCATTGTTCTTAACCCATGACTGTGATGGGCCTGTTAAAAAAGCCATAGTCGATAATTTTGCCAATCAGGTTGGAAGGAAGTTCAAGACGCATTTTCCGGTAATTTTTCAAGGGTGTTGGGGATTCAGAACAAGGATCCAGGTGATGCTTCACAGAAGTGACTAACCTGGAACAAGATCTCATGGTGAATCAGAAAGTTTGAGACTGCCAAAAATTTCAGGAATTCCACAAACACACACACATCCCTCAAGGGGAAAGGGTTTATATGGTTAGGGTTAGGGTGGTGGCAAGTTGTGTCTGGAGCCTAATGAGACCCTTAACCTTTTTCAAACAAAAAATCTAATTTCTCCGATTCTTCCTTGTAAATTATTTCAGACCTGGTGCCAGTTATTCAAAGGGTGTATAACACTATCCCATACTGGATAAATCTCTATCCAGTGGATAGTGCAATTGGTTTCCTTAACATTTATCCGCTGGATAGTGATTTATCCAGTGGATAGCGCTATCCCATGTTTGAACAACATGGCCCTGGGTCCCATTTCTTGAAATTCCCAGTAAATTTCCAGGCCCGAAATCAATATTATTCAAATCAAAATCATTTTTTTGGCTAACTTATAGTTTTATCACAGTATCAGTATTGAAACCTCTATCTTAAACAGGGCCATGCTCTAGCAGAGCCCAGTGGCCCCTGGCGCCCAACTTTTGCTCTTGGGCGACTAGAAATCTCAGATTTTTCATACAAATCATATTCTGGGCACCCTAAATTTTACAGGCTCAGAGCTGTGGGCTCCCCTCAATTTTCTTTAGAGCACAGCCTTGTTAAATGTAAACACAACAGCTACCTAGACCCATCAATTATCTGGACTTTCAAGAAATGAGTACCCTCTAGACTATTTTTCTTGCAATTATGTATAAAATTAATGATAAAAAACATACCCAATTCAGACTGCAGCTTGCTTTCAGAGAGAACAATTAAACCTTAAATTCCACTTCACACCAGAATAGTTTCGACCTGTGCCCAATTTCAGACCAGATGGGGTGCAAAAACCATACCCTTTGGCCACAAAAATTGGGCTATTACATTAGTAATGTTGATTGTTACCTACACCCCCAGGTTTGAGGACCAATGGGATTCTTCAAGGGTAAGTTTAACAAATTAATTGAGGATTTCTCTTGAGGTAGACAATACATCCCAGCCATTTTCCAAAATAATTTATAGGAAAAATAGGAGCAAAGCAGCAAGAATAATTATAAGAGATTTATAGGCTTTTAGGACAAAGTATGGGTAGAGTGGAATTTTATAAGAGGATTTCCAGACCCACACCAATGAAATGTTGGTTAAAAAACAATTTAAAAGCATCAGCAATAGATGGGTGCGGGGAAGGTGCCCGGTGAAACTGAAGGTAGCTGCAAGCAATCCTAGAAGGTAGCCATAATGTCCCTCTGAGCAGCACCCACCAGGCACCATCACACTGAGGAGTGAGAACCTCAGTGGAGAAATGCTCAGATACTAATACCAAGACAAACATCCAAAGGGCAGGGGAGGCAGGGGGCAAAAACAGCTAAGGCTACTGCATGCAAAGGCAACGTGAGCAAATGATTGACTTCTGTGAAAGTGCTATAAAATTACCAAAGCCCTGCTAAAGCCCCAGACTACCCCACATGCAATTAGTGGTGGAGACTGCTGGCTAGTATTGTCTTGTGTTTAAACTTGCCTAAATTACATTTAGCCACATTTAGTAACTCTTGCATCATTCCTGAAACATGGTTACATGTGTTGACACTAGTTTGCAATGTGTTCAAATATGCGTAAATAAAAATACATGTAAATTAGGAAACAGCAGTTGTCAACAGTCACATGATCACTACTTACAACCCCCCAAAAAATCTCCAACCACTTATGAGAAGTTAACATAACTAATATATATATGTAAGTGAAGCATGATCGTCCAGATGAGCGTAGTCCTGAATAGCACTGTTGTTGACAGTGACTGATCATTCGACAACTGCGTGGTAGTCATCTTCAGAGTCAAAGTAAGTTGTATCATGTCAGTTAAAGGTGTTAAAATTCTGATTATTGACCTGAGTGGTCAATTAAGTCGCGATACTTTGCGACTGTGAACTTCTAATTTTAATACATCCACTTTTCTCATTAACATCTACCGTACAGCAGCCCAAAATAGCCAAACAACAGCATTATTAAGACAGCTTCTACAGTCCTTAATTATATGAAGATGGGTTCAAGATCAAGTACTGAAAAAATAAAACTTCCTTATGACAACTGGATATACAATCAGGTAAAATTTAATTTTGTGATAAACTTCACATCCACATAAGAGTACAGCAGTGCACACTAAATTTGTGAGTCACAGTCTTTCACATTGGCATCCATTTCATGGAGTTTGGATTGCTGGATTGATATTCCGACGATTTGTATATGTTACAGGTCAAAATTTAACTGAGAAAACAGACCTGAAACTTAATTCACCCAGTTTCCTAACCCTAATCACTAATCTTCCGAGTCATTCGATGCTCTGCATTCACCAAACGCCAAATACAGAACGCTGAATGACTCGAAGTTCAGTGATTAATATTAGGGTCAGGGCATATCTGATCAATATTTTCGATACTCGATAGAAATCAAACAGAGTCAATCGAAATCGATACTAATCAATCGATTACTATCGGGAATCGATAGAAATCGATCACTTGCGTCTTTGTGATTATCAATTTTGAGTAATTTCTGTAATTAGCTATCGACTTTATTGATTTGTTTGACAAAGAGCGAAAAGAAAATGAACGAAGATTCTCTTTCATAAAGTTCTCAGTTTTATGCTAGAGTGAGTCACAACTCATTCAAACTAATACACAGTAGTCCAAACTGAACTGATAAACATTCCCTTCACACTTTATTTAAGACTGACTATAGGATTTTTAATAAATTTTGAAACTGAAAAGGATTAAAACATAAACAATGCAACTGTTATGAAACTATCGTTTCCGCCTTCTCAATTAAAGTCATGATTGTTGTTCCAATATCTCAAGTCCTCTTCTCGTTCTGTTTCATATTTCAACATTAACATCCACTGGAGAAAGATCATCATCTTTATCAACGAAGTGGATTTGAAGATAAGCTTGAAGGTAAGTGTTACGTGTTATGCAGTCTTATGATAAGATCACATCACGTTTTGATTTTTGAATTTCCATAGATGTGACAAAAAATTTGTGATTATCAGTTTTAACCGATTAAATTGACTAATCAATAGACAAGTATCGAGTACCATCAAGTATTATTGATTAATCGATTACATTTTCAATGATCGATTTCTATAGATTAGATATGCCCTGTTAGGGTTAAGAAACTGAGTGAATCAGGTTCCATTTAGGGTCATTATACTAAGAAAACTGATCTGAAACTTGATTGACTCATGTTACTGACCCTAATCAACAAACTTCAGGGTCTTTCCGCGTTCTGCAAATTCTCCTGCTGCTTCGGGGATGTTCTTAAAATTGCATTCACTCCTGACAGAAGTGAATGCAATTTTAAGGAAATTATCTTCAAGGGTAAGAAGAAAGGGCAATTCCTCAACCGGAGTACCGACATTAAATGCAACAGCCCATTATACAATGTATCTAAACAGCTTAGGATCAAAATTAGGAAGCTGATATTTTGAGACAACCCAGTCTTTTTGAACAAACAGTACACTTACCTTGACAATGTCGTTTTTCCCTTTGTTTTGACACGAAAAACTTGTCGGTTTAGATGACAGCGGTGTTTTCTTCATCCAAACGTAAGGAAGTTCGCGTTCTCAATGAGACTCGTTGAACAGATTTACGATAAGAAATCTCACACTTTCTCAAACCATTTCCCTACATAAAAATTAACCGCGGTCAAACGCACGAGCATGCGCAATGCAGTCGTACCCGGTCGCCGGCCGCGAAAATTTCCCGCGCGAAAATTTAATTGAAACCATTGCAGAAACCGGCGTCACGCGAAAAAAAGTTGAACGACGGTGAGAAATTTGCTAAAGTTAAGCGAAATACTGAAAAGTGAAGGTTTTTGTTTTTACAGTTGATAGTTCGATAATTTTTCTTTCTTCACCAAGTTCACTAAATTTTTTCGACATTCACTAAAAAAGTTCTTCGTGGTAAAAGAGCCGACATGCGAAAGCTTGTCGTCGCCGAGATTTGTTTACTGTCGCTGATGCTGAGCGTGACCACCGGAAGCAGATGTGTAAAGGAAGAGAGAACACGGACAGGAAAAAAGTGTAGTCAACAGCAGCTCAGAAGAGTGGATAAAGCATTATCGAGAGCTGGAGATATACCGGAGGGATCGTGGATTTGTTTAAGCCACAGAAATTTGATACTTGCCGAGGACAAACGCTGCTCCTGCCCATCTTCGTGGGGACACGGTAAAAGCTTATCAAAACATCCGATCCCTGACAGGCTGTATAGAGTATTTGACGAGGTGGGCAGAAACAGCGTTACCGAATACAAACCTGGGTCAAACTGGTGTAATAAATGCAGAGTCCTCGCAGATAAAGAATTCGCGTCCCACCCCATGTTCACTCCGAGGAAGCAAAAAAAAGTGACATCAGAAAATAAGGTAAAGCACACTAAATAACATTATAATTTCATCAATTTTAATTCACTGTCTTCTTTTAAAAATAATAATAATAACAATTTATTCTAAACCAGATGGACAAATAATATAAACAAAAATATTTTTCTATAGGAAAATGTAATGAACCAGCCAACACCACAGAAAAACAAGGACATTCAGCAAACGTCAAGTTCCCAAAAAGGTTAAGTACAGAAGAAACTTTCCTGAGTAAAATCAGAAAATTTACATCCCTCTCTCTTTCAACTCATTAAGCCCAATGCCCAATGTTTTTATCTCTCAAAAGATTTTCCAACAACACATAACATGATTTAAATCAAGTGCTAATAAAATTAACATTGAAGAAATTTATATTTTTTAGAGCCTTCGTTTGAGAAAATGATGGAGACATTTCAGAAGGCCCTCAGCAGCCACTATGAAAATAGTGGCCAACCATTATACAATGCAGAAGATATGAGGAAGTTTTCCGAGATTTATGCGCCAGGCTTGTTTGATGTCCTCCTCAGTTCAATTCTTCGAGACGACTCCAGGCTGTCAGAAGACAGGAAAACATTGCAGGAGCAAAGAACAGTTGCTCTTCTCCATATTATGACATATTTTAGGTATCTGGCAAGGAATGAAATAGAAAACAATGCTGACCTCTAATGAGATCATGGGGTAAAAAAAAAATTCTTATTTGTTGTTCATCTTGTCTAGATCCCAGAAGTCATGTCCCTTGCAAAAAGACCTGGGTCTGTACATGCACCAACATGGCCTTTCAAGAGCTGGCTTGAACAATGGCCCTATCTTTGGCTTTTCAGTAGCACCAAGATCAATTGATAGGCACAACATCAACTTACGGCAGCAGTATCCAAGCTTGTTAAAGCAAAAAATAGAACAGTCAGTTAAGGTGCAACTGAATATGTAAATACCTGATAACTTTTATTAAGTACAAATCCATTTCTAAAATAAAATAAATTGAAAACATACAAAAATGTAGGCTACACAGTAATGTTTTAAAAACAGCCAAACCACTGGAATCAGGGTGCCTTATTATTCATATTAAATGAAAGAAAATTTACAAATACTACAACAATTTTTAGAATGACAAATTTAATATTGTTTGATAACCTGAACACTTTAGTGGCATTTAATGTATGATTATCTATTGACAACTCAGTAAGAGGTTAAAGAAATTGGACTATCACATATAAGAAGGTAGCCTGTGAACAGGCTCTTTGTTTGGGGAAAGGCAAGATTTTTTCACCCTTTCCCTAAACAGAGAGCCTGTTCACAGACTAATAAGAATGTAACATGATAACAACTTGATTACTATGTTCAAAACATATCTACTAACTATTACGACTATTCATTCATGATTGTATTTTATTAGGAAGGTACTTCTATGATTCTCCTCTTGGATGATTTTCATAATATTCACACAATCAGAATGCCAGACAACCTGAAATTGTCTAAAGCAACACACATGGCTTCTGTTCTACTGGACATTCACCTGGAAATACCAGTCGTAAAAAAAACCCAACGCACAGTGTGTCCACAGTGTTTTGAAAATTACTTTCAGAGGGCAGGAGACTGTTTGCAGAGGTGGTATTGTAAAAAGATACATACAAGAACTGTTCACAGAAAGTCTTAAAAGTCACCACCACTCATTTCTAACCTCTCTTCCCCAACAATGTCAGCAGCTGAAGGCTAAAGATATACAAAAACAGATCAAACAGTTCAGGTGTTTATTAAGAGTTTCACGTTTTCTCTTTTCCCACAACTGTCCAGTTTAACAGGGTTTCATAGCCTTAGTGGGTAAAATCGCAGTGAATGCCTAAACTGTAATAGCATTTGAACCATGAAGAAAACAAATTATGTCTTCTTTTGCCAAGTTGATTTGGTTTGCATGAATTGTTTGGTACAAAAAAACAATAAAAAAAAAAACACTAACACACCCAACTGGAAATACACTACATGTACATGTGCTCTTGTACTATGTACGTTCCAGAAACCCAGTAGGTAATGACTTATTTTTCTCTACAATAGACCTGCATTATGTATGCATTATATAAAGTCTTAAATTGCAATCATGGTGCACAAGTAACAATATTTTTACTTTCATTTCTAGAGTATACAATGGCATGGCACAAGATGAACTTCTTACCCTGAGCACTTGCGTTTTAATAGACGAATTCGAGGCAGGCTTGAAAAGCATGGAGGATTACAAGGCTGCACTTAACCATACATTCCATTCTGCTCTTCCCCTTCATGATTTCTGTAAATTATTTGTTATTCCACTGCCTGGAGATTGGCCAACCTGGTATTACACCAAAAAAATAATTGCTCAGCTACCAGAAACAAGTTCCCAAGAACACCCTTATTTGTCCCTTATTCCAGAACAAGGACCTTTTCATGTCTGCTTAAATATAAATGAGGATGTCATTAAAAGCCACCACATAGTTTTTGCAAGACTTTATAAGGAGGTTTTTGCCAGTGACTTCCCACTTAAACCAAAACCCTTTCGAACAAGCCTCATTATTACAGGAACCTTGTGTGGATGGTTGTTAATCAGACATAAAATCCTGGTCAAATTCAAGTTCTGCAAAGATATTGAATTTCTGTACCTGGTTAATTTACTTGAAGAAATTTTGCCACTGGTCTTTTTTCAATATGACAGCATTTTTTGCTCTGGTAATCTGGAACTGTACATAAATGTCATGATTCGTCTAGCCATTATTTTCATTATCTGGGAGCGACATCATTATGACAGATCTACTCTATCCATGTTAAGTGACTTGTATCACCAAAAGATCAACTTTCCTGCCTACTATAACTTTAAAGAGCAATGGCTATCAATAATAACAGAAAAGAAGGTAGAAATCTGGCATTCATTGTTACGAAATCACATTTCAACACATTACAGTGGTGATGAGATACATGACACAGCAATTTCTCTGGCTGCTTCTGACACTGCTAGGAAATTTCATTCTTCCTTTGTGAGGCCATACACTAGAGGTCAATCGGAAAAAAACATGAAACTTGTGGCAGGTAATGTGTTTCACAACTGCAAGGGACAACTGTATCTAGCTTTATTATTCCCTTTTCACAAGAAAAGCGATACATTTTTTAAAAACTTAATCAACTACAACTTTCTCTCTAGTCTTAATTCCAATTTATTCCAGAAAAGACATCGTTTAAAACTAAGTTGAAGAAAAACCAATCACCCATTAACCTTGAGAATGACATTGACAGTGGAAGTCTTAGATCTTAATGCAGGCAGTGACAATGAAAATTTCTTCCTCATTGTTTTTACCGTAACATTATTTAAGATATTTAATGCTGTTTGTATATTCTAGTGTTGCCTCTTGAAAACCAATTTTGCAGATATTAATGGAGCTTCATTTAAAAATTCCCATAGTCTTACTCTCTCCTAGAAACTCTTGACCAATGATTTTGGTAGATACACGGTAACATGCAGATATTTCACAGTGTATGAGTTGCATAGTTCTTTTTTAAACCCCACAAAAACAAAAACACAAAGATACAGGTTGCTGTCATTCTAGACCATGGCCACAAATTTATACTGAAAAAAAACTTGCATGGCTATAGACATGTATTGTCTTGATTTGCCTCACTTAATGTGAACTTCTAAAACTTATACAGGCAAAGTTGCTGAGGTGCTTTTGAAATTATTCCAGGATGTTGCTCAAAATATTGGAAAGTCTAAGAAGGTAAGTATCTGCATCATTTTGTAACTCTACACATAAATCTTCTTCTTGTTTGAATTGAATAGATGAAAGCGAAGTTATTTAGATTTCAATGGATAAGCCGCATAAATGTCACCTCATCAATACCTAAGCCAACACTGTCAAGCACACAGGTGAAGAAAATGGATGATGAAAGCTCAGCTTAAAGAAGCAGCAAACTAACAAGGCTAACTCTCGATATTACAAAATATAAGAAGTGAAAAAATTATTATTAACAGTTCATATTTTATCCTTCAGCTAAAGAAAACATGGCAAACCTAATGAAAATGTGATAAAGTTAAATAAAATTAATACTGTTCTACTATGAAGATTAATGGAGGAATCATTAAAGCTTGACTATCACTGTCTTATTCTTAATATTTCTTAAAACTATCTTCTGTGTTTGACAGAAACATTATTTTTGTTACACAGGTTACAGACAACCCTTCCAGTCAAAGTCAAAACAAAAGACAAAAATTCCATCTTCAAACATTCAATGAAATTGTTGATACAAAGTCTCTTCCTCTTTCGTACAAACATCTGGATAGCAACCCACAGTATCCAAATCCAGCCATTTTATGCGACTACAGCAACTGTGCTGTAACTCAAGACACTGACCAATTTGTAAGACTAGCTTGCTGCCACACTTTCCACCAAGAATGTTACCTTCGAAATAACTCTAACTGTCCAATCTGTACTAAGCCTCTGTTAAAGAAAGTAGCCATGCTGGCTGATACTTTTAATCTCAGTTTACTAACACCTACTAAATCGTCGTCATCAACTACCAATGCAGAAACATCCAACTTATCCTCTGAAGAGCCTGACACAGAATTAACTCCTAACAATTCAAGACAACCTATTTTCTATGAATCCGATGAATGGGAACAGTTTGTAGATCATGCTTTAGCTAATGTCACTGTCCCACAACCTCCAAGTTTAAGAGTACAAGGACAACAACAAGAATGTCAACAGCAACATCCACAGCAGCCACACTGCCAAGACCAAGGAGTCAATCACCAAGCGCAACAAGCAAATCAAAACATCAACATCACATCAGTGAACAGTGCAGGCAGCAAATTCCTTTTTTTTCCACAGTCTGTTTCGCAGGCTACTATGAATGGCAGGAGGGGGTCAAATGCTTGCACTTTCATTGCATTGTACTTGGCAAAAAGTTATCATGCCAACATAGGACACCTACCACCCCCAACACAAATTTCACCTGTGTGGGCTGCTGTTGTGATGTCCTGCATCATTCAGGGAAATTCCACACATGACACTTTAACTGGGGGAAGAGCAATTAATTTTGCTGTTGATGATGCTGTCCAACATCTTAGACAAAACTTTGGACAAATTCAAATGGAAGATTCGTTTGACATCACATTAACCAGTGAAGATATAAATGTACCCCAGTCATCAGCAGCATTTTACCTCCAACGTTTAACTCAAGAAGCTAATCTATCTGCAATTCTTATTATCACCGATATGACAATTTGTTTTGTTGCACATGGAGCAAATATTGTGATGTTCGACAGCCACTTGCATGGTAATTTTGGAGCTCTTATTGCCAGTACAACTGTTGAAAACACCGAGAATTTCTTGAAGGCAGTGAAAGCGATGATAAGCCCAAACTACAACATGTGCTCCTTAACATTTGTTAAGTTTGCTTAATTTTCAATAAGCTTACATGTAAGTTTAAGTTTTAAGTTTTCCGGGATTTAAAACATAGGTTTATTTGATGAAATCAGAAATGACATTAATAACTATTATCGTCAGATTTTGCTTGTTCTTATTACAGACCTTAACTCTTTGCGAGAAAATGTGAGCTAATTTGATGTAAAAAGTTAGAACAAGCTTTCATCTGCCATGAAAGAGAACCATGAAATGTACGAGTTCATCAACGAGAGCAACCAAACAATGTTGTATTTTGCAGAACAAGCCAGAACCTAAAGTGTATGGTTAGTATTCAATGAAATAACCAAGTGTTCATTCAAGCATGTGTTAGTATAAAAGTATTATATAATACAATCTTAAGGTTAGATTTTTCAGCCAACACGATTTGCATCCACTGCGCACCGCGTCATGATCATTGATCAACAAAATTAATACAACCAACAGTCCGGGAATATTAAGACAAATGCATATTTACTCATACTTACAATTCATGTTATAAGTTCCTCTTCTTCGTCCCTTTTATCACCAATGAACTTCATTGAAGTAAAAAGAAAATTTCGCTTCTAACTCACAAGAAGACGCTGCCGTCGACACAGCCACATGCAGGTTTTTTGAATCGAACGAAGTGATCCCCGCGCAATTTCTCGCGCATGCTCAGACGTTTGACCGCGGTGGAACATAAAAACCGCCATTTTGTAGAGCAAGACTGGGAACGAGCGCATTAACAGTGAAGTATTTTAGGGAGGGGTGACAGGGGCTGTGGAGTTCAGTTACACTGTTCACTTTTTAAAATGACGAAATGTAGTAGACATGAATTTCCCTTGAGTGAATGTAGACCAATTCCTAAAAGTTTAGACTGCGAGGACTGTGAACATTACTCTGGGGTGGCTCGATGGTCACATGTGTCACTGCAGTGGGGCCATGCGGGTACAAAAGTACATTCTGATATTAAATTCTATCTGTTAGTTTGTCATTACAACTTACCGATTAGTGAGTTCAATTATTGAAAGATAAATTTTGTGGCATTAAGCCAGGGCCAGCGAAACTTGCATTTTTTTGCAAGTAAAATATCTCCGAAAAAGCAAGCTTTAACTTTCAACTCTAGGAAATTAGCACTTGGGGGCCGACCATTTCACTTTTGACGTGGGGTATGTGTGATTTGGCTTGGGTAAGAACTTTTTTCCCCAAACTTCTGGTGATAGAATTTTTTCCTGACATACAAAGGTGTAAGATTTTCTTCCAGCATTATACGCCGTTATTAAAGATTTTTTATTCAGTGTAGGAATTTTTTTTTGCTCTAGGTATTTCATAGGAAGAATTTTTTCCCTCGAAATCAGTCTGCAGAATTTTTTTTTAATCACCCATTCACCACGGTCGTGACTAGAATGGATACTCCAAAATCAGGTATCCGCTCGGAGACTGGAACTGAATAAAATTATTTTTCGGCAAACCGCTCCGACTCTTTACGACCTTGCTGTGTTGAAACACTAAGTATACAATGACTGAAGAAGGCTAAGATGAGAATGGTTACTCCAAAATATGGATCAAAGCCTACATAGAGGTTAGTTGTTTTTCACGTTCTTTTTGTAAGAATTTAGTGCAAGGAGCAAACAATGTCTGTTTAATTACAGTACCACTACCGCGACTGCCGTGTAAAGCTTATTCATAGCAAAGTATCTGTTTGGATAGCTCAGAATAAGGTGGATACTTCAGAATAAGAATGGCCAAAATATGGAAGTTTTGGCCATCTGGATTATTATTACTGAACTTCCCAATACAAACATGATTGTTACGTTTACAAAGAGGGTACAAATACAGTTAAGGTCAGTTAACCATCTTGTAATTTTATGGGTTAGGTGATTCCAAGTGTTAACAATAGCAAAAAAAAACATAAGGGACCTGTCATTTATTAGAGGCGGGGGAGGGCTGGTGCAATTGGGGGCAGGGTCATTAAATTTTATGTAGCCAAAAAGGGGAGGGTCACCAAAAATTTAAGCTGGGCTTTGGGGAGGGCCATACCATTTTTAGCAAACATTGCTGTTCACTTAAAATAAAAATAAATCAACAAATAAAATATATTATTTAACAAACAAGTCCCTTGCACAGTAAGCATTTTAAACTTTCATAATGATCAACCTGAACTACCCAACAACCCTACATGTACGTCTTTTTCTTGATTTGTTTTTCAACAGCAACACACTGCGAAACATGTCTTTGCATTGATCAAGTTTCTCATTAAGATATTTCAATTCACTGTTTACTCTTTTTTTAGCTAGCTTCATCAAGCCTTGTTATAACAGCTTCATCAAACGATTTAGGATACTCTTCTCCTCGTATAAAATTACCAGTCTTTGAGTGAAACAGGGTGTTAAGGTGACCAGACCTTAAGGTGGCAGGAAGGAACCACTCATTCAGACCTTAAGGTACGGAGGAGCTCAATCTAGAAAAGAATTTTCTCGGCACTGTTGTCCTCAATTTGATCTAGAAATATGGAGGGCTGGAGACCTCCCTAGATCTACTGCTGGCCTCTGCCAGCCCGCCCATATTCACCTGCTATCTTTTTACATTTACAAGAAACTCTAGTATCAATTCAAATTATTTATCCTAAATATTAGGATTTTTGCAAAATTATTTATAGTTGCTTTTTGCACTTGTATTTTGTTTTGTTTTTTTTTTCAAATCCTAGGAGCCTCATTGTCACCAAAACTCTCTGCCTTCCATACCCTATTCCACACTGAACTTTCTGACAACAGTCCTCAGCCAAGTGGTACCATCATGGTGTTGAAAAGTGTGGAAAAAGATCCTGTTGATCCTGGGATGAATTATTTTTCTTTTTCTTCCCCCTTCCTCCACTCAAGGGGGGAGGGGGGGAAGGTGTTTTCCTTCCCCTCCCTGTGACCTATTACCTATTTCCTTGATTGCCTTCTGAGCTCCTAATGAGACAAGACCTTCAGCATTAAGCTGGTTATGGGCTATTTTTTTGTTTTTCACTCAGTATGGTGAGCTTATCATAAATTTAAAATGGAATAAAAATGATCATGCAGGTATATCCATGTTGCAGCTGTAACAGGAGGAGGAGTTGGAGGTCTGGAGGGTGTTGCAGTCAAATGCTTGTGAGGAACAGAGAAACCAGTTGGAGAAAGAAATGAAGAAAATTGGAGAAGGCTTCAAGAGAAATAGCAAATAAAATGAAAAAAAAAAAAAGAAAGAAAGAAAACAGGAAAAAAAAAACAATTTTCATTGAGGCCAAGCAGCTGGCTGCTCAGTTGCATGTCTGGGTAGCTTGACCATTTGGTTAATAAAATTCTCAAAACCACAAACAAACCACTCTAAGAATTTGATAAAATGTGTATAAAAATTGTTTATTACTTTTATAAAAATAAAGTTGTTTGTTTACAATTCTACAACCATTTTTTCATTTCTTCCTTTTCCCACAATTCTTTCCTCTGTTTTACTTTCCTCTTACTCTTTCTCCACTTCCACAATGTGCTTTTATGTACCCTCTATACCTGGGGTGGAAAGTCACCTGAAAATTTGAAATTAGCCATGCATTAAATAAAGCTTCCATTATAATCATTCTTTCAGGAAATAAAGCTGCTACTTTGGCGGTAATTCTAAAAAGCACTGTGTTCCATGATACAGTGCCTTGATTCAGCAAAGAAGCCTTGACCCTTTTGTTTTAAAAGTTAAAGATTTTCTTTTGGTAGCAGAGAAAGGCCCCCAGTTCAGTGCATTACAAATAATTATCACCTACAAAGTTATCTATCATCTAAATTAAAAAGGAACAACCAAATCATTTCCTTGTGGTACCTGCCTAATATCAAAATGAATAACTAAAATACTGATAAATAAATAATAATTATTGAAGTAGGGTATATCCATGCCGTTTTAGCTTAACAAAACAAAAACACAAGGTAAGTCATTCTCATTTCTATTTTTGTCAAAAAATGGAATTTAGGACGTATTTTGTTTATTGTCATACATTCTCTTATAAATTCAAAGTCCAACAAACTCCTTCAGAGTTTGGGCTACCTGTGGATGGGGCAACATTTCATGACAGGATGGACAATAAAGGGGCTGCATTTTCAACACCTTCAATGTGACTGGAAATTACAAAGGTTCACACAGCAGGTTCAGGAATACAAAATGACTAACTTGGAATCACATAGTTTACATTTGCCAAAAGTAGCTAACATGGAGCCTTTTGGTCATAGAAAAGACTGTAAAAGGATTTGGGTTCTGGTTGGCTAATTGTGCCAGATACCCAGCGCACCAAAAGGTTGACCCGAGTATCCCACAGGTTGTGAGGGTCACTTTGGTTCTTATAATCTCATAAAGTACCCATTCTTCTCACACTAAACTAAACAGCAACTTACCACTTAAAAGTGAAAAAAAAAATCAACCATAATATATAAGAAAACAGAAATAGTTTATGTTGAGCCATAAATTCAACAACTGTCTGCTATCCCTGGGGGGGGGGGGTACTCCCTTATATGGCCTCCATGGGGATGTGCTGCTGGACAGGGTATGGTTTTTGTCCTCTCTGTGCTGAACAGGGTATATAGTTTGGCACAAGTCTGTCCTAAACAGGGTATACAATTTCCTGCAAGTCTGTCCTAAACAGTGTGCATGATTTGTGCGAGTCTGTTCTAATTATAAACAGGGTGATTCATGCATGATCGATTTCGTCTTAGTGCAAATGTTTGCAGATATTTAGTACGTCATCACCCAAAGCATATACTGGAATAAATATAAATGTTATTGTTCTTGGCACCCTTGTCTAAATAAGATAAGTACAAGTTGGCAGGTGTGCTTGATAACCTTGTCCCCATCTGAGGAAGTCGTTCTATCTGGGTACTAAAGTTGAGGGTGTTACCCTAAACAGGGTATGGGTTTCAAACCCTCAGTGGCTCACCTACACCCAAATATTGGTCGAGTACCCCTCCCACCCCCTACACCGGGCTGCTATCCTATAAGCAAGCTTCGAATTAACTGAGCCATAATTACACAATGGTTGACTGTATTTGTACCCTCTTTGTAAACGTAACAATCATTTTTATATTGGGAAGTTCAGTAATAATAATCCAGATGGCCAAAACTTCCATATTTTGGCGGTATCCTTTTAATTAAACGGGAGAAAATCAGAAACCTGCGAGAAAAGGAGCGCCAAATTTCCTGTTCCTTTCTGCACAGTTCGGCGAATGCCGCGCTTCGCTGAAAGGATATGGAAACGAAAGCTACGCTTTCTGCGATATTCTTGCGAACTGAAAACCTAAAAAACACTTTTTGTTTGATTGGTTAAAGGCTTTTGTAACATGTGGTGGCTCTTAAAAGAGCCGTTGGTTTGATGAGAAGCTATACAGTTTAGGCGCGCTCTCCGCGGATTCGGCGGGCAAGCTGTATGTCTTTGGGCATGATGGTAACCCGCTTGGCGTGGATGGCGCACAAGTTGGTGTCTTCAAAGAGACCAACGAGGTAAGCCTCGCTAGCCTCTTGAAGAGCCATCACGGCGGAACTCTGGAAGCGCAGGTCGGTTTTGAAATCCTGAGCGATTTCACGAACAAGACGCTGGAACGGCAGCTTGCGAATCAGAAGTTCAGTGGACTTTTGGTAACGACGAATCTCACGGAGGGCGACAGTTCCCGGCCTGTAACGATGGGGTTTCTTCACACCGCCAGTTGCTGGAGCGCTCTTTCTTGCTGCTTTGGTGGCAAGTTGCTTGCGAGGGGCTTTTCCGCCGGTTGATTTACGAGCAGTCTGCTTAGTACGCGCCATCTTACACGAAATAATCGATGAAGGAAGAAGAGTGGAAAAGGTGAGCGCTACTCAGATTTATACTTCGCGCCTGCATCGGTGATTGGTTCTTTTTCGCAAGCGTTGATTGGTCAAAAAACGGAGTAACTGTGTTTTGATTGGCTAGTAAGACGTGCACAACCATTGGTTCGCTTACGCAACCTTCGATCCATATTTCCATCGAAGCTCGAAGGTCACCAGTTCGAAAATTGAGTGTATTGTGTCCTGTGAATGCGAATTTATCTATATTACTTCAAAGCTACGCTTTAACGCCCCCCAACAACAGCTACCTCTTCCCTTGCAAGGTAACATTATCAAGTCCTTCAAAATGAATCGTTCTTTATACCCTGCATCGTGTCCCCCTATTGAAAACATGGTACATATCCCTACCTGCATAGTGATGGTAGGTTTACCTGCTAGAGGTAAAACTTACATCTCTAGAAAACTCACTAGATATCTGAACTGGATCGGCGTCAACACGAAAGTGTTCAATCTTGGGGAGTATCGTCGAGAGATGGCTGGCGCCCACTGCAAACACTCCTTCTTCGATCCAAACAACGCAAATGGCATGAACATCCGCGAAAAGTGCGCCGATCGGGCATTGGAAGATATAACCGAATGGCTGAAAGGAAAAGGTCAGGTGGCCATTTTTGATGCTACTAACACCACTCGAGCAAGGAGAAAGAAGGTCCAGGATCACCTCGATGCGAACGGTTTCACGGGCTTTTTCGTGGAATCTGTTTGTGACGATGATGAGATTATTCAGAGCAATATAAAAGAGGTTAAAGTGAACTCCCCAGATTACCAGGGGGTCAACCCAGATGAGGCTTGTCAAGATTTCCAAGCTAGGATTGATCAGTATAAGACCCATTATGAACCCCTTTCTTTGGATCATGATCAGAACGTGCCCTTTCTAAAAGTGATTGATGGAGGGAAACGCTTTCTCATGAACAAAGTAGAGGGCTACTTGCAGAGTAGAGTACTTTACTATATAATGAATCTGCACATAACCCCCAGAGCTATCTACTTGTCTAGGCACGGTGAGAGCATGATGAATCTCCAAGGCAGGATTGGCGGTGATTCCGATCTAACTGAAAGAGGCTGGGAGTATAGCAAAGTGCTGGGGAAGTTTGTGAAGGAGAGCATGCCTGCCGATCTGAAAGTGTGGATCAGCGAAAAGAAGCGGACCAATCAGACTGCCAAGTTCATTGATAGACCTATTGAGCAATGGAAGGCGGTTAACGAAATTGATGCTGGAGTATGCGAAGGAATGACATACGAGGAAATCCAGGAAAAATACCCTGCGGATTTTGCTCGAAGAGATGAGGATAAATTTCATTACAGGTACGCACGAGGGGAGTCCTATGAAGACCTTGTTGCTCGTTTGGAGCCAGTCATCATGGAGCTTGAAAGGCAACACAATGTGCTTGTGATTTGTCATCAAGCTGTAGCCCGATGTCTCTTGGCCTACTTCTTGGATCACACCTCTGAAGAGCTCCCCTATTTACGCGTGCCTTTACACACCGTAATCAAGCTCACTCCTGTCGCATATGGTTGTCGTGTGGAACAGTTTGACCTTAAGGTGCCTGCCGTCAACACACACAGAGAAAAGCCAAAGATTGTAGCAGAAAGCAGAACAGCTGAAGATGCTTTAATGACTGTTCCAGAACATGACTAGGTAAATGCACAGAAGACAGGTACTTTAGGGATTTTTTGTTCATTACATTCGTGTTACAACCATTCAAACAAAACAAAGCTAAAGTCAAGGGGCTGGCCATTTTGCTGTGAGGCCATTGTCATAATCTTGATTGGTTTTGGGCGTCATTTTTTGTATAAGGAAAAGGCCTCTTGGGGTTCATTTTGATACATTTCAAGAAAATAATACAAAGCAGTCATTATGAGGATGACAATAAACGTGAATTAAACAGCCATGAGTAGTAAAAACCGATCTGATGGACACAACATGTAGATAAAGTACGAGGTGAACGAGTCGTAGCTGGAACATCATAGTTTCCACAGCAATCAAGTGGCAGGTCACTTTCACAATACATGTATGTAAAATTAATGGAAATTCCCTTCTTAGAAACTAGGATGAACTGTGAGGGTTGATTTGAAAATCCTCTAGCCTTTTCTCAAAATGCCTCCCCCCCTCTCACAGGTAATAAATGACCAGCCCCAAAGGGAAACAGGTAAAAGGGAACACCCACAATATGTACTGTTGTGTCTTAATACTATTAGACTAATTAATTTAATTAATAGACAGGCATGGAGCAAGACACTGTAATTATATACCTGCCAACTCTCACGCCTAAGACATTGATCTCACACATGGAGCGCTACAAGTTTATTAGTTAACTCATTATTGCATTCTAAAATTGACCATTGTGAAGAATATATTTAGAAAGTTAATGTATAATACATTAACTTTCTAAATGTAATAAAAATTAATACAGTCTTCATAATGGCTCAATTTCAGAATGCTCATCAGCAGATATGAGTAACTGCCTGTTTCATCACTGTCTGAGCTTGTTTCAGAGTGGTTGTCAAATATATCCTTTTCTTCTTACATTTGGCAAAGGTTAGCATTAACTGATTCAGAACCACATGGAGCATGAATTTCTTCCTCAATAATGTAATGAGTGCTTTCTTGGGCTTTATCAATTAGATCTTTTTTGACAAAAGAGGACAATGGTTTCTGTCGTTTCTCATGCTGTGTCCCTTCTGCTCCTTGTACATCATTGTTAAATAGTTTAATAAGGCAATGGTAATATTTAGCACAAATAGAAAGAACACTGAAAAAAATGGAAAAAAAATGTTTGCGGAGACATACATGTTTTAAAAAAGTGTTTGTAGAAGATTATTTCTCATCCCCACCACCCCCCTCCAGAAAAATAATGGTCCGTCCCTAACAGTGATGTACAAGTACAAATAGACTTGCTCACAAGTCGAGCTTTTGAGCGCGTAGGGCGACAGTGAGCGTGATCGTACGAGCACGGAGCGCGAGCGACCAGAAAACCAAGTGAACGACTTTGAGAAAGTCTAAAGTACGAATTAAATGTAGATATATGTAAAAAGGTATTATAACCTCATGAAGAAAACAAAAAAGCAGCCCTGAGTAAACTGGTCAGCGTGAAGTGTTGTGAAATTCACAAGGAGTGGTTTATGAAAGGTCTAATGATCCCAATGGGAACTGAACTAAACAATGTAATCAACAACTAAAATAAATACATTCATCTCAGGATGTTCCTTAGTTTTCTCTAGCTGTAGGGGGATTCGTTTGACTGTTGGATTTTTTTATTATTTTTTAAACCTAAAACAAACTTAAATTAAAACTAGAAATATCATAATAAGTAATAACATGTACGTTCAAAAGCTCAATGCATTTACAAGGTCATTAATTAACATTTTTTTACATGGAGTACAAATTTACATAAAATTATTTAATCAGTCTAATCATAGTTAACTGAACTTTATTACCCATTTGTTATCATAGCCTTTATTTAAATTGATGTATTGTATTTATTCAATTAATGGTGACTTGCATAATCATTAAAAATGCTATTTATGTGGGAAAAAATGTCCTCAGACATATTTTGCCTTCTCTTTGCCACATAGCCTGGAACAGGCCTTTGGTCGAGCGGGGAACTAGGGAGAGGGAATTTGCCACAAGGAATCTGGATTCTGGAATTAGAAAAATTTTGGCTTTGTTTCATCTGGAATCCTGGCCTAGGAATCCAGAATACAAATCAAGAAATCTAGAATCCTGCGTACGATTGGAATTCTAAATTCAAGTTCCAATGACAAGGAGTCCGGGATCCACAGGAAGTAATCCAGAATCCAAAACTGTCTTGGGTTACCTTGGGACATACCCACCCCCCGGGGAAGGGGGTTGTGCCGCTGTGAAGGGTATGGTTTTTAAGCAGTTTACTCTGGGATGAAGTATATAAATCAGAGAGTTTGGGTTTAGAATAGGGTATCATTTTCCATTTAAACTGATCAATTGGCTGAAGATTTTAGTCTAGACTAAGGATACCGGAAATTGCCACTCAAGAATATAAAAAAATCGAATCGGTTTTGTTTTGACTGGACTATGCTAGCGACCTCAGTTTTTTCTGGAAAACAGCTACTCTAGGATGGGGGGGATTTGGGGAGTTTAGTCTAGTATGGTGTAGCAAAATTCACTTGAACTAGCTCTAGTATAGGCTAAGGGTCCCAGCGGCACATCCCCTCCCAAAAAGTCCTAAAGTATAAAGTACCCCGCCGAGGGAGGAGGGGCACTTTAGCAGAGACCCTAATTTTGCTAGTAAGATTTTTTCCACTGGCAAATGATTTACCTTTGTTTCGGAGACATGGATTATTCTAACTCGCAAACGTTTGCTAGTGGATATTTTTCTCACTCCCAGATTATCAAAATTACTCGCATTTTGCGAGTTTGCGAGCGTTAATTTCGAGCCCTGGCCTGGCGTTAACCGGCGTTTCCAAGCGCTCTTATACCCGAAATACACTGCGGTTACTTTCCGTTTACAGGCTTTCGTGGGAAAACCTTGACTCCGCCTTCGTCCAGATTTCAATCTATCGCTTATTTGCTAACCTCGAGTCTGGAAAAAGAAAATTATTGTTTTGGAAAAAGACTTGAAAAAGTATTTTTTGCCTCCTAAAATCCGTACGAACCCTGTAAACAGGTCGCGAAATGAACGGGTTTTTTGTCTTAAAAGGGGTGAGGTTTGAAGGCCTCCGCAGCACACCCCTGCCCAAACTCCCCACCCACCATCTTCGCTAAATTAAATAAGCCCCCCCCTCAAACGTGTAAGTGCACCGGGGATGAAAAAATAATAATGAAAATTAAAAAATAAAGAAGCCTTGACTGTGCTCTGTTCTGTTGTAAAGCACGTAGGAGGCTTCCAGTTTTTTCCATTCAACCAAATACACCGAATATCTGAAATATGTACCGGACACCGTTGTTTTTTTTGCGCTCCAAGTTCGGACGATTTTATTTCATGAGACGAGCCATACCATCAAACAAAAAAGGGCAACAATAACAAACAAAGGAAACTGAGGTATTGGTCATTGCTTTCTTTTTTATTGGTGGCTTCTAAAGAAGCCGTTTTGTTTTAAAAGTTTTTTCGCTGGTTTTCTTCACTTATTTCGCGGCTTTTGTCTTGGGTTTTTTAGCCACCTTTTTCTTTGGCGCTGCTCGCTTCTTTGGGCTTTTCGTTTTCTTCTTGGCGGCTGATTTTGGTTTCTTAACAGCCTTCTTTTTAGCTGGGGACTTGCCCTTTTTGGTCGTGGTCTTCTTCTTCGTTGCTTTCTTTGCTCCGGTCTTCTTAGCAGCTTTCTTCTTCTTAGGAGTCCCAGCCTTTTTCTTGGGTTTTTTGGCTGCTGGTCTCTTCTTCGGCTTCTTTGGTGTAGCAGCGGCTTTGTTGACCTTGAAAGATCCCGAAGCACCAGTGCCTTTTGTGTGCAACAGCTTCCCCGACGCAACACCTCGCTTTAAAGCCATCTTTAGATGGGTCGAAGTATCACCGGTCACTTTGAAGTTGGCCTTGATATACTTCTCAATGGCTTGCCGTGATGAACCGCCTCGGTCTTTCAGGGCTGTAATAGCTGTAGAAATCATCGTAATGTACGGCGGATGAGCCGCGGGTGCGGCCTTTTTCGCTCTAGGTCTTCGAACTTTTGCGGTTCCCGTCTTCGCCATCTTTCGGGCACCGGGGCTCTTTGATCTGGACCTGGAGCGGGATCTTGATCTGGAACGAGATCGAGATCTAGCTTTTGGCTGTGAAGACATGGCTGACATGAAAGTTTGCCTTAAAACGCGTTACAAAACTCAGGTTTGCTTCGGAAAAAATTCTCGATGCAAGTGGCGTTGATTTTTTCCGCGCCACTATTATAACAATAGGACTGACGCCTGAGAAATCAGGTTTGAGACGCACGGATCAGTTCAAAAAAGAAGTGAACAGTGTGCGACATGTTTGAAATTTGTGTTTCTTCAATGAAATTTTCAAAGGTTTGCGCCTGAATTGGTCATCCCTCGGGAATGGTGAGTCACCGAATGCCTTACAAGAATGAGCTGCTTTCTAGCTGTGTTAGTCTGATAGGACATTTCGAACCCCCAAAAAGGGATTTCCCATGTTATTTTTCTACTTTTAAGTTTAAAATATTGATACGAGTGACGTTAGTATCAATTAATTATTTATGAAGACTTTTGTGGATATAAAAAGGTAAAAAAATTTAACATAAATGTTGGGTCAATTGTGTGAAAACACCACAAGCAGAGAAAATTACATGACATTATTTTAAAACGCGAATGAACACTTCAAAGAAAGACAAGAAGTCGTTGTCGCCATATTTGTTTGACTGAGTTACTTCTCAAACAGCTTTCTTAGTTCTCCGTTTCTTCGGAAAATATATAATCATCTTCTCGAAAGTTAATTGTATTTGACTATTCAGAACAATGTGATGGTAAAATATCCATTATTTTATCTCGAAGTAGTACAGAAAGGCATCAATTGACAGGAAAATGTGCTCTTTGGGGTATTGTACTGAGCCAATCTTGGCGACCTAGCTTTTAATAGGGCTGGCTAGCTACCTTGCGTTACGCTGAGCTTAAACACGGTTAGATGCACCTCCAGTCAATTCCTTTCGATTAAAAAGCTGTATGAAAGGTGTCTAAAAGATTCTTTAAGTTTCATCAAGGAGTGTTTTTCTGTAAGTGCATGGAAAAAGTTTTTTAAAGCCAGTCAAATGGCATTATTTCCTTAATTTAAGCTTTACGCCTTACGATCGCAGTGTGCGGTAGACGACATTTTTAAGTAGCGGTGTATGTACACCATTCAGCGATTGATAACCCCACGTAGGAGAAAGGAAAAAACGAAACGACTGATTTTCAAAATGCTTAAAACAGCCATCTAAACCAGAATGGTTTATTTAAACAACCTAAAGTGTCAACAGCTAGCAAGCCGGAGAAGAAACTTAAAGGCACTGCAACAAAGTTGCCTGGATCAAGGATCAAACATTATGTTCATTTGCCGTACTTCTATCAGTTTACAAAAGTTCGCAGTATAAAGAAAAAAAGAAAAAAAGTTTATGCTATAACTTATAGCGACGAAGGCGCGTGAGGAGCGTAAACTAGCGAAAGGAACATCATTTCCCGCCAATAGAGGAGTTCACGCTCATAGTTGCATCATGAGTAATCAGAGCAAGATGGCGGGAAATTAGAAGATTTGTATTAGAATAAAAAAGGCCATTTGCACTAAGAGGTCACGTGACCAATGCTTCCTTTAAACATTGAGTTGGAATCTTGCTGATGCCAAAAATTGACCGAGCACATAAAAATTTAGCCTGAATTTCATCCGATTGCTTCGAGTCGTTTTCTCCTCTCACTGAGGGAGTAATAACGACTCGAGGTAATCGGATGAAATTCAGGCTAAAAAAAATTATCTTACACCCGAAATTTGAGAGGAAACACATTTAAGTGAGATATTTTATGATACTTTGATTTTTCAACAAAGTGGTATCATTTCGGCCGCCATGTTGGAGGGCATACTCTTGGCCTCCAACATGGCGGCCAAAACTACTTTTCTGCTTATATCTTCTTCAAGTTTTGATAGTTACGCTCAGGTGTGCTGTAAACGTTGCCACATCATCTTTTTAACATTTTCCTTGAATGGTGTGGGTTTGAAGAACCAAATCAGACTATTATTTTGTTAAAGATATGACCCACCAATCGTTTTTCGAAGTCAAAGTCATATTATTTTCATTTTCATAAAAACGATGTCACATGACCTCTTAGTGCAAATGCCCTTTTTTTCCTGAATTCATATATTTGATGCTTTCTCTTTGAAAAGAGTAACGCGCGAGTTCAAAAAACAATACACTAATTCTGGAGTGCAAAGAAGTCCGTGATCAGTTTTTAGAAAACCTCAATTTTTCCATACATTTTCAGTAATTTTGATACTGTCGAATTACAGAAAATGTATGGGAAAACCAATAGGTTTTCTAAAAACTGATCACGGACTTCTTTGCACTCCAGATTTAGTGTATTGTTTCTTTGAAGTTGTAAGTTACTTAAGAGAAAGGATCAAATGGATGAATTCAGGAAGAAATAGCTGGCTTTGAATTCTAATACAAATCTTCTAATTTTCCGCCATCTTGCCCTGATTCGCCAAGACGCAACTATGAACGTGAACTCCTCTATACTAAGCTTATATATACTAGTATCTATTAGCACCGAAGGAGAACTTAAAAACCCTATCTAATAAGTTAAGAGATCCCATAACTTTAAGATTACCGTAATGATGCCTTCCGGCCGACTTTAATTCAGATGACATTTCTTCATATTTCTACCTGTACTAGAGTTTGGGGGTGGTATATATGTAATATTCTATTGTTTAACAATATGTCATGACATCAGCGTCAAAGCAGGGTTAAGATAAACCAGGGTTAGTGCGCAATTTGAATTCAGGTATGAAAGCTTAAAAAGCAAATTCAGTTTTATTCTTTTTGTCTACAATTTGATGATTGGATGCTCTAAAAAGAATAGAGAAAATTATCCGGGAAAATGCTTTTGAACGAAAGAAAAAGAAACCCAGGTTAAAATTTAACCCTTAGCGCCAATCGGCCTTGGAACAACTAGGCCCTGGCTTATTAAAACAGGAATCTGAGCAAAAATAAGTGCAGGTTATCACGTGTTCTTAAAAACGTTTTCTCGATCGAACTAAAAATGGGCAATTCTAGAGCCAAGAGTCTGCTGTCGGCAATATCTTTTGCTGTTCGCAGAGAGCAGTTTACTTTTTTCGAACTTATATTTGGAAGCAAGTACCACTACCTAAATGGCTTGCACTAATGTTGTTCCGTTGTATCGCTGTTTTGCTGCCTATAAACAGTTTCAAGGCCCCCTTGCTTAGAACGTCTATCCCAGGCACGCTGCATTTTTTCCGCGGGTACCAATGACGATCGGTTCAAGCACGACTTCTTTACAGTTCCACGGACGCTTCACCTCTTTTTACAGCGTTTGTATTTTTAGTTCTATTTCAAAAACTTTTGCAGTTGCACTGTTAAAGAGTTTATTTCTTTTTTTGTTTTTTGGTTTGCTTTTTTTTTCAAGTGCATTTACCTTTATTCAGGAGCCTTTCCCCGTTTGATTTTTGTTTTTGTTTTTTCTTGTAAAAATATTTTTTATAGTGTTATTAATAACTTCACAGGAGTTCAGGCCTCAGGAGTAACACCGATCGTTTATTTGTATTGTTAATTTTTTTCACATTTTTTAAGAACGAAAATCATTTAATTTTTTCTTTTTTTTACGGCCGCAGCACAAATCTGGCCATATTATATCAAGAGCCATATTTTTGGTAAGAATGCGACCACCCTACGACCCCACCTCTTTGCACCGCAAACCTCATCGCGGGCTCCACGAATAGCTCGAAAAATATTATAGTCTGTTTCGCGACTTACCGTCGCCCAGGCCGCCCAGAGCTAGGATAATTTGCTTTTGCTCCTGGGTTCAAGACACTGATTCGATGCAGAAAACTTGATACATGGTGTGCAAAACACGCTTCACCTGTGCAATGTGGAATGTTTCTGTGATCAAGAGGAAATAGACTGTTAAAAACGGTACCGGACTGTAAGCATCGGATCATTCGCTACAGCCGCAGCGATGTCGAAAGCTAAGAACAAACTGAACTTGACGATAGCCCCGACTGCTTCTCCGGATCCAGTAACTCCGTGAGTAAATTGATGTTTTCGGTGATTTGTTTCTAATTCCGAGCTCAAACGCACCTTGAACTGTGTAATTTCGCATAGGCACATTGCTTGTTACTCACTACTACTTTCGTATTTTATTTCTTGTGCTCCAACAGAGATGATGCGGCCGGGATCGGCTCGCAAAAGGTGGAAGAAATACGAAAGAAAATGGACGAGCTTGAACTGGACACCTTGCAACGTGAAAGGCTTGAGGCGTTTCTGGCCGAGAAGAGGAAAATTGGAGAGCTGAACGCAGAGGATTTCGATAAATTGGCTGAATTGGGTGCTGGGAATGGCGGCGTTGTGACCAAGGTCTTGCACAAGCCAAGTGGGCTTATAATGGCTCGAAAGGTGAGCTCGCAGACGAGAATATCTAGAACCCAATTAATCCCAGCCGAATAAATTTTCAGTATCATAATAACACGATCGTGTTTGCATGTAATTCTCCTGATTTCATTTCGCAGGGATCGCTCATATCCTCTCTTAAAAGCGGTTAAAGGCATTACGTCGCTACTGTTCAGCGTTTAATACGTGCGTACAACCTCCTGGAATTTATGTCTATTTTTGTACATTTTTTCAAAGAACGCATGTTTCCTTTTTATCCCTAGCTCATTCACCTGGAAATCAAGCCGTCCATACGCAACCAAATCATTAGAGAACTAAAGGTTTTACACGACTGCAACTCTCCGTACATCGTGGGCTTTTACGGAGCGTTTTACAGCGATGGAGAGATCTCCATTTGTATGGAACACATGGTAAGATATGGGGAATGTTTCAAGTACTCTAGCAAATGGAATTTGCTTTTTGTTGCGTTCTACGCAGCAAAGCACTGAGCAGCTATGCACGTTCTAGCATTTATTCATCTGCTAAGAAACAAAACGCAAATCGCAGAATGGCAATTGATATATTAATTATTTACTGGTTTTGTAGCCCACGTCGCCAGTCCAAACGCCATGCACACAACTTTGCAGGTTTTTAGCTCTGTTTTGCAACGATCGCTTTTTTGTTAATCTTATTTAGCGATGATTTTTGATTCGTGCAAGATGAAAGTACGTCCACCCCGGAGAGCATTTAGGGGAAGGGATTTCGTGTTGTAGCGTTTACTTTCTCCTTGAGATTGTGTTTGAATTACTAACATCAATTTATTGTCAGAGGTCGATGGTTTGTACTGTGAGTTTCTTTGTGCATAACTTTTCATTTCCTGCATAAATGTAAATTTTACGCGTTCAATTCTTGCCCGGGACTCTTTCTGACTGCAGCAAATCGTTTTGTATTTAATGTATTTGATCTTGGTAAAATATTCCAAGTTCGCTGGCATTTTTTTAATGCAATGTACTCCCTTCACAAAAGTAGCCAAATTTATTCCCCAGAGTATTAATATATGTTCGTTCTGACCATGAATATTACCTCTGCAAACACAGTTTAATATTTTTCTGTTGTGTTAATTATTAGGTGGCCTTGGCTTACTCAGCCTCAAATTCATTTGTTGAATTTAACCTTTTTTACATAAAACATAGGTTAAATTATGTTTAGCATGTGCATGCTGACTTAGCCATTGATTTTGATCTTGAGTTCAAAGAGGGATTTTTCATCTCTGTACAAAGCTGCATTTGAAAATACTTTACAAGCTCCACACCTGCAAAGTGTATAATTTGCATACCCAAGATAATGCTTTGTGTTTTTCACATAACAAACCCATATTTTGGACACTTAAGAAGTTCTGATTCGGCACATTTTGCAATGTAAATTTACCTAGATGCCTTGCAGAACAACATGTATATTACCCATATTGTTTTGTACTGCCTTGTATACATGTAAGTCATATCTTTCCAACCTTAAAAACTTAAAGTAAAATTTTCTCTTTGAAACATGCTCAATAGATCCAGCCGTAATATCTCATGAATTAATTTTGTTATGTTCATCATGCATTTGTTTAGGGTTTTTGCTGTCATTTTTTGCCTTAAATTATTTGGTAGACAGTTGGAACCACTCAGTAAATAAGTGTTTACTTTGTATCCTTGCTTCATACAACCCAGTTAACGTTTTGGTTGCCAAAATATTTTTACTCAATAGCCTTCCAACAGAAGTGACATGCTGATGTTTGTTAACTTAAGATTAATCTGCTTGAAATTGTCAAAACAACTGACTGATGACAATGTTGATTGTTAACCTTGAACACTGATCAAACTATCTTCTGACTCTGTGCCCTCCACTTTTGTCTGAGACCCTTTTCACACCAACAATCAAATTAGAGTTTGTCTGAAAAGAAAGCAAAGTTGGCAGTTTTTATCTAAAAGGCTATACCTGTTTAGGAAGTTTCTAACAGCAACAATCTGTCATAACAGTATTTTATTGTATACATTTTCATTTTTTGTGGCCTGCTGTCAATTCAACAATGCTGGTGCAATTATTTTTAGGACCAGCTGTAGTCTGTCTTTATGGAGCATTTGCTTTTTTTTTTTAACTAACTAATTTCCTCTTGGGGATGGGAAGGGTTGGATTTGTTTCTTCATTTACAGGGAAATCATTCTTCTTAATATTACAATTAACTTAAAAGTTAAGTAAATGTAATCGTCTCTGCTCTCTAAAAATGCTGAACAAATCTTTGTACAGATGGCAAAATACTGCATTTTTGAGAGTCTTTTGAAAGAGCACTAAGGTTTAATGAAGAGAGAAAACTTGATATAACATTGAGAAGGCTTATTCAGTGCTGGGTGTAATTATTGATGTCAAATTTCAAAGTAAGAGTTTCTCCATCCTTTTGAGCTGTTAGTTTTATCACCCATTTAAGCTGCTTAAAACTTACCATTTTTACAAGTTGTTGAGTTGATGTGGTTTTTTTGTTTTCTAATAAAGGGTGTTGGAATTTGAGAGCTGTTGTGCCATGCAACATCGAAAAACGACTACTGAAAATGCTCTCATACAGTTACAACAAAAAGTTATCTTTTGAGTCGTTGAAACCTTTTTCAATGGTCCCTGTACTAGCATAAGTATTAATATCAGTGTTAATGAACTCTCAAGTTCTGAATAATTGCTCTTTTAGCAAGATTGGATAACATGTTTCTTGTTGCCATTTTGGTGTCCCTCTGAGGAAAACCAAAATGGCATCTCCATGCTTAGTTGCTATTTTTCAGCAAAATTTTTCTTCAAAATACACTTTGTATGGCTGGTTGTGTGTAAGTCTTGTATCATCTCTGGTTCTCAACTAGATTTATATGAAGATTTCAATTTTTATTTTAGAGGGCATGAAATAAAATACCAGCTATAAGATCTATTTTGCATGTAGCTGTCTCTTCTAAACATCAATCAGAATTGTGTTGCAAAAATATTACAAAAACCTGGCAGCTCCAGCTGGATGCTAAGTTCTTTCAGATGACAAAGGGCTTATGATTAAAAATAATGGAAGGCAATAATTTATTCAAAAACATTGTTCAAAGAAATTATGTTCATTTGTCATATTTTTCCGTAATTTATAGCCACTCATAAGAAAAAAAAGGCATATTTCACATGGTAAATGTAATACCCTATCCAACTCGCTGTCTTTTATAAGAGGGCAGAGTTCTCCTTAGGTACTTAAGGCTAGGTGGACCACCTGGCTTAATTCACCGGAAAACTGTTGCTGCCTGGCTTAAAAACCAAAGATTTAACCAAACGGAAGCTTATGTAGACATTCAGAGTTAGGTATTTTAAAGACGAAATCACTCAGTGGAGGAAATCAACCATTATCTGGTGTATTCATTTGTTTTTTGTTGTTGTTGTTGTTGTTATCACAAGGTATTGATTATAGAAGTGGTTTACCGTTGGATGAATATGTTTAAACCTGTGATGCATTCACTTTGTTTAACAGCCGCCATCTTGAATTATATTTCCAAAAACACAATGGCCCTTCAAGGAGCTTTAAACATGGACTACTAAAGGAAATTCCTTCGCTTGCAGTCAACCCAAGATGTGTGGAACAAAAATGAAAAGCTTGTCAAAGCAAATTGAGTTCTTTTTTTACAACTTAAACTAAGTTCCTAAGTCAGAAAATTTTTATTCAGGCTACAGCAGGCGTCGTCCAAACACCGTTGAAATTCACAGTCAAAATACCCCTTAGCCTTCCCAGAATCCTAGAGAGAACACTGAAGGATTAAACTTAGCATTGATAATAGAAGTAGTATCAGGGTCCGAAATTGCGCCTTCCTGGTCGCCAATGCGACTAAAAATTTAGTCCTGGTGACCAGAATTTCATAGCTGGTCGCCTGCTAGTGACTTGTAAAGCTGGTTGTTATTGTGGACTTAAACGTTCAGAGATTCTGATTAAGAATTGAAACTTCGAAGCTATTTGCCAACAGGTGTCTTACTTTTTGTCCTGCTGATATTTTTTAATTAAAAGTGAAACGAAGCTTCCTGTAATAATACCTTCCCAACAGCTACGATTAATACGAGTTGAACGTTTCCAAGCCGCCATTACGAGTAATGTGGCACAAAAAAATGTTGCCTGGTACAAGCAACATGGCAGCTATGTTTCATGGTTGTTTTGTGGATTGTTTTGTGGTAGTTATCGGAAGAAAATAGTTTTGATATGATCCGGTGCAGTCATGGGCAGACAGCTTTCTGTTCCTACGTTCTAGATCAGATGGCTTTACATGTATATCTCCAAAAAGTAATTTGTAGAAAAAATGAGACTTCACTCGTACATGTACGGTTTCTTTCTGGTATCGGGAGCGGAAGTATTGCAATTTTTAAGCACAAAAACGTCCATACCATGCATTTTTTATTCGTGTTTAAACTTTTATTTGAAAAAAATGGGAGGGGAAATTTTTGGCAACCACAATTTACCCTCTGATCTGATCTGATACTTGATCGCCAGTTGGCGCTCGTATTAAAAAGTTAATTTCGGACCCTGAGTATGTCTTTGATGTTGTCTAGACTACAAGTAGTCCCCATTTTTCCTCAGGGATCTCATGTCGCCTTTTCTCGTGTGGGTTGATTTTCGTGCACGCTCACGTTTTGCTCACTCTACTATCCCTGAGGAAAAATGGGGACTACTCGTAGTCTAGATATTATCTGTCTCTTTCTTCGAGTACTTCTCATCATTATACCACCTCTTATCTTGTGCAGTGCAGTGAAACCCTATCCTGAATATCCATTGCTGCTTTCTAGAGGGCAGTAATAAAACATGTAACAATGTATAAGAAATATACAGAGGAAAATTATTGTTTTTGCTTGTCAAAGCTTTTTGTTTTGTGGCATTCTTCCTCCAGGATGTGCTCTGAGGGGAAAAGATTGAATAGGCCAAGCTCCCTGAGGCCCAGTTGAAACGTTGATCTTTCCATGTTCCGAACCTATTCCCTTCAATTAAGTACATGAAAAGATCGACATTTGAACCAAACCTAATGCATTAAATTACTGCAATTTATTTTGACTGGAAAGCATTGTAGATCCATCATTGCACGTCATGAAAATAAATAGGCCACTTCTGAGTTCCAAAAACACTCGCTTTCAAAATGAGGCCAAGTGCACAACCTTTCTTGTGAAAATGAGTTTTATTTGCATGAGAACGAAAAATCATTTCCATATGAAAGGCTGAGCACTTAACCTTGTTTTGATACAGAGGCCCGGGGACACATTTGAAACAGCTGTCGAGTTTACATCATTTGGGTCTACCCTAATATACATTAAGTTCGCTACATGAAAAGTTCAACATTTGAACTAGACCTGAGTGCTCTGAACCTGCGAAATCTAGCTAGGGTGTCCACTATACAAGTGTTAGGTGCCAGAGTTCATCGGCACTGCTAGAGAACAATCCTGTTTCTTCTCTTGCAAGGTCACTTAAGCTGCCTTAAGTTAATATTCTGCAGAACATTGCTCGTTGAAGGGTTTGTAGTAAAATATTATTCATTTTTAAATGTTTAGGATGGTGGCTCCCTGGATCAGATTCTTAAGAAGGCTGATCAACTACCTGAGGACATTTTGGGAAAAATAACAGTTGCTGTAAGTGCTAATTTTCAACAGATTGAGCAAGCATTATCTGAATGTGATGAGTAATTTTCTGTTTGCATGATGGGCATTCTTGATTGTTATGCTTTCCTCTCTGTGATACCTTTCCCAAGGACTCTTCGAGTAGTACATGCTGGCTTACAGCTTGCCTGAATGGGAATCTGTAAAACTGACTTTCTTTTCACCCTGGGCTAGGCAGATGGGCTACAACCATCAAGTTACCATTTTGATTTATGCTGAGCTCAAATGGTCATCTCTTTTTAGTTTTCTCTGTCAAGATATACAATTTTGAGATTGGCAATTCCTTGTGGAACAGCTATTCAGGAAGAATGAAGTGGCTCGAAAGTCTTAAGATAAGAGTTTGTGGGGTCGATTATTTCAAATCATAATATATTTAATATATTTTTTTTATTGTTGATATACTTTTGATTAAATTTTGTTTTCATTTAATAGGTTCTGAAAGGCTTGAGTTATCTCAGAGATAACCACAAAATAATTCATAGAGGTATAGATACATTCTTTAAGTTGATTAACATATAAAAATAAACATTTACATTATACCTTGTAATTTTATTATTGATGAATCCAGTCTCTTAATTGGTATCTAATTCACTGGTTTAAATTGTCTTGGGTAAGATGTGTATTGCGTGCTTTTCTATTATTCTGAATTGTTCTGCTTTATTTATGTTAAGGGCCAGGTGCCGGCGATTTTCCCCAGCTATTATGAACATGACCCCGCCTACTTTTGTAGGAAAATTGAAGAAAAATAGAGCCAAACATATTCCCTTCTAGCTGTTTGATTCCCCCTCCTACTTGTATCATATACGCAGCAACTTGAAATTGTATTAACAGCCCTGTATTTATGAGACCAGAGAAGCAAGTACATACTTGGCTGGCACTTTGAAGTAAGGGGGGGCCTGGTCATCCAGACCCTGAGATAAGGGGGGAGGGGCTGTCTCTAAAATTTTTTTTCGGTCCTTCAGGCCTCAGTTTGGTCTAGCAATAACGGCGGGCCCCTACCCTAGATCCGCCACTGTATTATGGACTAGTTGTGAGAAACTCATTTTCAGACCTGCCTATAATAAAAATGCACTTTAAAATGGTTGTTTGCTTGAAAAGCACTTTTAAGTGGAATAATTAATGTAATCGAGAACAAACTATGGTACATAAAAATTGTGTTACATTGTGTTTTTCAGAGTTTTTTGTTTTACAAGTACATTTCCTAGCTGCCTATGATGTAGTCATATGCACTCTGTACAACTTTGAATTTAGCTCGCGTAACTTTTAAGTGAAATAATTTGCAAAGCTGAAAAATGAAGTATGGTGCTTTATAAGCTTAATACTCAATGCATGCTGTGCTAGTAGTCATGTGCCATTTTCAGAATATTTAGAGCTGTGTGGTGTTTTTGGAATTACAATAATTATTTCACATCTGACTATGAAGTAAGCAAAACCTGTGTAGGCTGGCAGTAAAAGCGTAAATGTCAAAATACAAGCAAAGTGGACAACTCTACTTGTGTCTGCCTTGATAAAACTCCCTTGCTAAGTAGCCACTCACAAGGATCACTGAATTCCAACAGAACTGGCTGGCTCCAGTTATGAACACTTTTTCATGCTCCTCAAGGGCCTCTTCTTGACCATTTGATATCTGAATTTTGAGAGTTTAACAATGCATTGTCATCTTACTCATAATTTTATGGAATCTGATAGTTCATGATGTATTATGCTTAATTTATTATATGTTTTGGCCTCATCTGCACCATAAATTCATTTCTACCAACAGAGTTTTATATTGCCTTTTTTGTACAATGCATGAAAGGGATTTTTACAATGTTTGTTTGTTGTGTTTGGCAAAAGCTTCTATAAATTTATTACATGCGAACTGTGGCATCTTGATTTTTTTAACAGATGTAAAGCCATCAAACATTCTAGTAAACTCCCGTGGGGAAATCAAGCTGTGTGACTTTGGAGTCAGTGGACAGCTAATTGATTCCATGGCAAACTCTTTTGTTGGTACAAGATCATACATGTCGGTAAGCTTACTTGTTACTGGTAACTTATAAGTAGCAGTTCTGAAACCAAGATGTGAGGGAGTAATTTTATTATTTATTCTGAAAAACAGGTCATGCCTTGATTCTTTCCTCTCTGAAACCTTGTGCAATGCTTATTTAGGGGGAGTGCTAATCCAGGCCAGAGGCAGCATGGCCGAATAGTTAAAGCACCACACTTGTAATTCTGTGGCTCCCAGTTCAAGTCCTGCCCTGACCGCTGGCTGGATTTGCACTTGGTAATCCTGAGTTCAAATCCTTGGCCATACTTGTATAATAGCCAACTGGTTTGCTTCCTACCAGTTGGGATTTTTAACCACGTCAATATATGTTCCATTTACATGTAAATTAATTGTTTCATCATCCCTAAAGAGCCCCACAAGGGGAGAGGATAATTAAAGTATTCAAGGTTTTCAAGGTGAAATGTTACAGGAAAATGTTTTGAAAAAGGCTCCATGTCTGAATAAAAACCAGTCACATGTTACTGAGTATTATTATGCAGCTATCAATGTAAACCCCGTGGGGGGGGGGGGGGGAGTGCGGGCAAGGGGTGGGGATTTGACAAATTTTAATTAGCAAATTTTAGTTTGCAAATTTTATGTATGTATATGGCGAGGAACTATAATTACCCTACTGAAGTTTTTTTTTCTTTTGTGTATAGGTTTTTACAAGATATTTAAGATGTTGATTACGATTAGATACTCCTCACAGTAAATGCAGTTAACTCAGTTCAGATGCATAATCATGTTAACAGCATATTCCCTATTTTTCAGCCTGAAAGACTTCAAGGGGCGAATTACTCAGTTTTGTCTGACATCTGGAGCTTTGGCTTATCATTAGTTGAAATGGCAATTGGCAGATATCCAATTCCACCACCAGAAGAAAATGAACTTGAAAAAAATTCAAATTATCAATCACACATCCTCAGACTTGCCCCTGGAGCAAGACCACCGGGTGGAGTTAATAATGATACCACAAAACCAATGGCAATATTTGAGCTCCTGGACTACATTGTGAATGAGGTAAATACATTTATCTATGATGCTGAGCGACTGTCTTGTCATGTTTCCTACAGAGTTTTGAATTCTTGAAAAAGTCTTGAAATTTGCAACGCAGTTTTCCAGACCTGGAAAAGTAGAGGTTAATTCTGGAAAAATGGTAAAAAGTCGAGAGTTTTTTTCTTTTTCAAAGCTACAACAAGTACTTAATAAGTGAATTTTTTTCCTTGGTCAAATCCCTTTCAATCTTTCCTGTAGCCAAGACATTTAATCACAGATGAGAAGTTTCTTAAACTCTTATACGTCCGCATTGTACCGTAATTACTGACGTTTGAAGTGCATCTTGAGAAAAGGTCGATCCCTGCATTTTTCAAGGTCTTTATTGACCACCTATTTGGTAACCTTGAGTCTGGAAAATAAACTATTCTTTTGGAAAAAGTCTGGAAAAAGTCTTGAATTCTGTACGAGCCTTAATTGTGTACCAGGCAACTGATAGCCAACTACTACATTATTTATTTCATTAGCTTGTAGGCAGTAATTATTTTTATGTGTGAACTGCAGATGATATGTAACATCCCAGGACTAAGAAGGGGAGGCAGGATTTCAAGTGGTAGGGATGATCAATTGGGGGCAGAAATCAAAATCCCCCACAAATAATCACTTTCCAAATTTCTGAGCTACAAGAGTTCACTCACTTCTAGTAAAACAGCAAATGGGAATTCCTGTGATGATAAAGCTGAGCAACTATGTTGGATTAAAAAAAAGAGTATTCAAAGCTTTTTCTATACACCTTGGGTCACTTCACAGAGTATTGCTTAACCATTTTTATGGAACACGTGCAATGTAAAATGTCGTAATAATTAGAGCAATTTTTGTTTGACCTTGAAATAAAAATGCGCAAACAAAACAGAAACGACAATCAAATGGAAATAGAGTGATTGGTCTATCGAACGGATACAAATGTGCATGGCTTTTGGTTGGTTAAGCGAATGCTTGGGTGAAAAAAAGTCATCCCTGAGAACTTTCTAGATATCAATCGATACTTCACCTTGATGTCATACTGCAACACGATTGGCCAATCGAACAATGTCCTCTCCATATTAGGGTTTTCTTTGGCAGGAAAACAAAGAGTCCATGTTTTGGTCTTTTCATCCATTGGCTGATGAAACAAATAATGAACACTTACTGAAACCATTTTTCAAGGTCATACGAAAAGCGCTTTAATTATTAGAACAACCACTTAACAAGTTTGGTTGGACCTTACTGGCAGAGCTACGCAGCCAGCATATGTGGGTACCACCACAAATCATCAGATTGCTTTGAACACCCCCCAAAAATCCTTTCTTCACTCACAAATAAGGACTTACCAAATTTTTTTACCCCCCAAAAATCTTTCAATCATCCCTGTCACTTGAAATCTGAAGTACCTTCCAGTTCCTGGATTGTCTTCCAGCAGTTGAATCACTTCTAAACAGTTTCTGTCTTCTCTTTCGTAGCCTCCTCCCAAGCTGCCAACTGGTCTTTTTACAGATGAATTTTGTGAGTTTGTGAACAAATGGTAGGTGTCCTTTCAAATCCAGTATTTTGATTATTGTGGCATTTAACCCTTTAAGTCCTAAGAGTGGCGAGCGTCAAATTTTTCTGAGTAATATCACAGCTAGCACAGCTTAACAAAACAGAGTGGTTATGAGAATTAAGGACATGATAAAACAAGATAAATCTAATTGATTGACTCCCCACTTCTTATATTGAAAACGTATAGGGATAACAAATGAGAATTTGAATTTGGGTGTTAGGCCCATTACAACTTCACGCCGATTTAAGTGTGTACCCCAAATTTTGGGGTTATCAAGTATTCATATAGTCAGGCTATTGTTCTTTCCATTGTCGATTACCTTCCCAAGAATCCACGAGCGGAATTCCTTTGATTTAGGTGCGATATGTCTCTTTTGTTTCGAATTTTGTTGCTTGATGAGTATTTAATTTACGCATTAAAATACTCGGACTTGAATGTTAAATTTGTTGCAGTCTGTGGGAACGCTTACAAGTCTTTTAAGCGTGGCGGACAACTCTGGTTGCACAACATATTTTCGGTCACGCACCGTGTTACAAAGGAAACAAGCCTGATAAATTTGAAGTTGATTAAAGCTTATAAATACCTGGTCTCCTATAGTATTTTTTTTTTATTAAATACTCGCTTGCCTTGAAAATAATTTGACGTTTAAAGAATTGCTGCGGAAGGTATTTATTAGAACGTTTTATTCATTCAGTATCATACCCCGGCGCTACGCAATATAAGCAACTCAAGCGGTGAATGCATTTAACTTTAATTTAATTTCAATTTTTTGGACATTTTCGCTTGCCTTTCAGGGTTTTTTTTGTTGAATAAAACCTTGCGTTTCACTTACGTGACTGCGGGGTCCCGAAATAACCGCGTATTGTCAGTTCACCGATTTGCATGACAACCTGATTGGCGGAGTAGTCTAGTGAGACAGGAAATATCTAAAATCAAAACAAGAGCAATAATCGTCAGATCAAAACTTGCGGAGTTCATAATTCCTCGAAATAATTTTGTAGAAACGCTTGTATAGTTTCATTGCTCTGGAGAAATAAATAACTGTTATGATTGAATGAATGGATAACTCTCGGCCGGATTTTATAAAGCGATAGGCGAGAAAAAATGCTTCAGCGGCTTGCTTTGTACTTCGAAACCTCAGCAAAAAAAAAATACAATCTTGGTCCACAGTGGTCGAAATTTCTTGTTCAAGATCTCTTTTTGAAGCTCTCAAAACTCTCCTTTTTAAAAAATACGTATCCAAGACGAAGAAGTTTTGCGAAAGACTTAAATCCATAAACTTCTACCGCATTATGTGCGATAATTCTCTGCAGTTTTATTGACACATTTAGAACAAAAGGATACCTTTAAAACTTCGCGGCCCTGGGCAGCTTAATTAAGCCATTGTTCAATTCCTTTGAATTCGCTTCTGAGCCTTCCGCCATAAAATCTCACCTTCTTTGAACCGAGTCAAAACGAGCACTCGTGAAGGGAAAGTCCGGAGGAATAAATTGAGCCTTCAGGGTACAAAATCCAGCGGTTATGCCCATTTCTGAAATACACACTTAAATCGGCGTGAAGTTGTAATAGGTTTAAAGGGTTAAGGTCAGGAGCTCAAGATATTACAAAAGACGTAAATTTTTATTACTTCAAATGTTATGCGCCAAAAATAAAAACATTTTTTATTGTTCAAAAGATAGACGTAATACAAAAAATACAGAGCCAATTTCCAAAAATTCAAAATAAAAAACCTTTTGTTTGTCCTTTTTTAGCGCCTAAAAGGTTTAACTTAATTGTTCATGTCATAAGCTCTGTCAGTCGGTACGAACTGTATGTGTGAATGGTTATGTTATTTCTCTCAAAATTCTTTTGAGTGATGAATATTAAAAAATGCTGGTTTCTCAAAACTCGGTTTGTTCAAACCGTGAATCAGGTTTTGAGGATCTGCTTGTTGTTGTATGCTTGCAACAAAGGAGATATACTGTCAGTAAGGTCATCCCAGTAAACTAATTAAAACTGCAGGTTGAGGTACACTGGCAGCATTGGTTAGGTAAAAAAAACCCTTGCAGTGATTTTTGTTACCTCTGCATGTTGCATTCTTGACGCATCAAAATCCCTAAAGACGAAAAATAATTCATGGCATACGTCCCATAGGATGCAAAGAATTTGGAAGAATATCCTTTCCATGTGATTTCTGTGGCTGTTGTTTAAAGATGCATGTTTATTTTAGTCTTTTTTGTGCTTTAAATAAATAGCAGGACTATATTTTCATTTCAGTAAACTATAATAAAGTGTTTTGGTCTCTGTCTCCAGATTAACTGTCTGGTTACATAAAGGCCCAAGCATTTTCAATTTAGGACTCCTTGTTTTCTTTGAACTGGGAGTCATTGGTTTTGGACAGGGACTCGTGATTTTTCACAAGATGAGTGCCAGGACTCACCATAACTATTTGTGAGAAAATCACTGCCCTTGCACCCTGCTAGTATTTATGTCCGAATAAATTTAAACTTTACCGATCAATGGGCTCCTAGAAATGTAGCACGGGCTCCTAACTTTTTATTTTAGGAACCCAGAGGGCTGACCTAAAATATTTCTTAGGCAACAGCCTTGCTTCTGACTGTTTACTTTCATAAGGTATTACAACAGTCCAACAACTTTATTAATAATATACAAATTTTTGTTTTGAAAGGGTTCTTCATTTTGCGATAGAGGAAACTTAAAACAAGGCTGTGCTTGTAGGAAAATTGAAGGGATCCTGGTTCTCTGAAACTGTAAAATCCAGGGTGCCTAGCATACAATTTGTATGAAAAACCGAAGATTTTCTAGTCATCCGACAGCAAATGTTAGGCGCCGGGGGCCACTAGGCTGTGCAAGAGCACAGCCCTGCTTGCATTTACAATCTTTTGCTTGATGCAGCATTTACATGGCAGCAGTGAAGGCCCTCATGTAGGTTAAAAATGTTATGGATTTTTTCAAATTTTGATATCCTTGTCTCAGAATAAATATTACTTTCATCCTTATAAGTTCCCTAAGCAGGGGGCAAGTGCTCTCACCACTGCGGTACTCTTCCTCCCAAAAAATAAACTTACTTTTCTCTTTCAGTCTTGTAAAGAATCCGTCAGAAAGAGCAGACCTAAAGTCTCTAATGGTAGGTTTTGTTTGCTTCACTGCTAATTGTCAGTGTTCAGCATTGTGTTGCTAAATAGATTTTTTTTACGTGCGGTGGATTTGTCCATTTTAGCCGACAAATGTTCAGCAGATTCCTCAGTGTGAAAATAACATTAACATTAACATTAACCCATTTGTCCTTGACAATTTTGTTGAAGTTAGTTGAGTGGCTTTCTAGTCACTGTCTTGCTACAAAGAGCTAAACCTTTCACAAAGGCGTTTATGGGTCGTACACTTCACAGCCTTTTGATCCAGATGCAGAATTATTATTGGCTATGCATAGAATTAAGCAAACTTTCATCTTTTTTTTTTCCCTTTCTCTCCTTCCCCGTTCTTTCCCTTTTGTTGCCTTGTTTGTTTTTTTCTTTTGCTGAACATTTAGTAGGTTTCACTGAACCGTGTTTATTCTGGTGTGGTTTGAAAGATCTCCACACAATTTAGCAGGCAAAGTTGTCCTTGACCGTTAAAACTATGGCGCGTTATTAGGGTCAAAATTAATAATGCAAACTTTTTTTAAAGATGACTTTCGAATTGCAACTCTTGTGGCATGATTAATTGCTAATGTACTTTCTTTTGAGATTTTTTGCGAAAACTTGCGTCTTTCTGCACGTTCCATGGCGTACAAGTGTTTTTCTTTACCATTACTTTCCAATTGCAACTCTTGTTACATGGTTAATTGCCAATTAAGTTCTTCTTCACATTTTCTGCGAAAACTTACTTCTTTCTGCACGGTTCTTGGCTTGAGACATAAACATACGCAGGCTATTTTCAGAACATGAGAATGACTTTGCACGTAAAATTATTTCCGAAAACTCTTACCATAAACGTTCTTTATAAAGCTCTGTTTCTAATACATCAATGTAAGACACCCGCAAGCGATAAAAAATACCAGCATTGAATTACTATTGAAATACATATCTTACCGCAAATTTTCTGCGAATTAACTTACCACGCAAATTTTCTGCAAAAAATCAACCAGGCGTTCCAGTCACGTGATCTATCCCACGATGTCTTCAGATTGCTTCCCTCGACCTAGACCGGCCGTGTTCGCGTAGTGTAATCGAAAATGAGCTCTACTGTTGATTTTTTTGGTGAATCTTCGTCTACATCTCATCGACCTCTCTAGGAGACTAGAGCAAGATTCGAGAGATGATGTGGCGGACTACGTATTGTACCGATTGCAACAAGTAGCCACTGGAAATGTATTTGAAGACGTCCAGTTGTCGCTTGCTTAAAAAAACGTCAGCTTTGGAAGAAGCAGAACGAAATTGGCAGCCTGTGTCCTTTGTTGTACGTTCTACGGGATCGGTTGGTCGTCCTAGGTTCGAAATAAGCAAAGATTAGCTTGAGTACTTAGTCGAATACGAACTGAAAACTCCAGATATCGCCGAGGCCCTCGGTGTAAGCGTCAGTACCATTAAAAAGCGACTGCGAGAATTCAATATTTGAAGGTGAAAGGTGTTGACAGGCCAAACACAACTCATAAGCTTGTGATAGTGTGATACGTGACCTTATAGTTTTGCTCTAATGAGGATATTTCCCAGCGATTTTGCTCTTTTATATGAAATGATGGGAGGCTCGTTGTATATTTGTCTCAGTAGTGGTTGATCTTGAATTAAGTGCCATTTGCTCATTAAAATGTTTTTAAGGTTCGGCAGAGCAGGGTGGTATGTGGTAGCGAAAGGCAGAATTTTCTTTCGCACTTCATTGTTCTTTTGTAAAGCCGACTTCCGTTCGGTAAATTTAACCTAAGAGGTGATTTTTTCTATGAGATTGTGAGGATAACCTCTAGCGCGAAGGCGTTTTTTGAAGTTGTAGATGTTCTCATAGGAGGATTTAGCTCAGGAGTTAGTTCTCAGAAGTCTAAGGGCTTCGCCCTTTATGAGACCTTTTCTGACCCCGTGAGGGTTACAGGAAGAGAAATGCGTGTATTGAAAAGTCTCTGTAGGTTTAAAATGTGTGCGGATGTCAAGGATTCCTTGGTTGTGAAATCTCTCGCCTTTGTAAACAGTTTTATCCAGAAAGTTAATCTCTTTATCAGATATTTCAGCCGTAAATTTAATTGAAGGGTGATGCCTGTTTGCAAGAGCAATGAATTCATCTATCTCCTTTCTATCAGTTCTTCACAATGAGAAAATATCGTCATAGTATCTTTTCCACTCAAGAGATTTAGTTTTACTGAGGTTCAGTATTTCTGTCTCTACCGCCGACATAAAAATGTTGGCAAAGGCGACTGCCATCTGTGTACCCATTGCGGTTCCGTGTGTTTGGAGACAGTTTTTGCCGTTCTAAGGGATTGGGTGGGGATAGTTGTTTTTTGCCCGTAGAAAGTCTGGTATGCTTTGCATACTGTGTTCATTCCCTCTTCCTGTGGGATATTTGTGTACAGGCTAGCAACGTCTAAGGAGACTAGGAAAACGTCCTCTGGGAGGTTTCTCCTTTCTACGAAGTTAACAAAGTCAGTTGTGTCCTTAAGGTAGGATTTTTGTGACTTAGCTATAGGCTGAAGTAGGCTATCAACGAATGATGATATTCGTTTGGTGGGTCCGTCGTTCCCTGCCACTATAGGTCGGCCAACAGGAGTTGGCTTATGAATCTTTGTGAGAGTGTAGAAGACAGGTATTCTGGGTGGGTTAGGTGTCTGTGATAACCATTTAACAATCATTTCGTCAATAAAACTTCCCTGATGTAGTTCTCCGACTATTTGTTTCACTTTTTGGAAAGTTGCCCCTGCCATGGGGGCCGAGGTGTGTAGTTGTTTCCATCGTCCAATAGGGTCTGCCCCTCTTGTGTTTTATCTAGTTTGTTCATTATGACTGTGGTAGTACCTTTATCCGCTTTCTTGACGTTTATTTCAGAGTTGTTTTTTAGCTCTGTGATAGCTTTTCTCTCATTTAGCGGTAGGTTGGGTATAGCTTTGGTTATCGGTGTGTGCGCAAGTTGTATTTTAATTTCTTCTAGATAGTTCTCTAGGGTGACAGACTGCTGAACTGGTGGTTCCCAGTTTGACTTAACGTAGAAGGGGTGGATATTTTTGTCCTTGCCGTGATATATAAACTGGAGCTGCACTCTCCTAGCAAAATCTTTGAAGTCTGTAAGGAGTTGTTTTCTTAATGCGGTTTCGTTTGTTGTAGGTGTAGGGACAAATTTTGATCCACGAGAGAGCAGATTTATCTGATCATTCGTAAGTTCTAGATTGGAGAGGTTCATTATGTATTTTCTATTGGATTCCGTTTTCATAGCTCTAATATCTTTGCAGGTTTTCTTTCGTCTTTCTGTGTGTTTTTTGTTCTTAAATTTGCGCTTTCTAATCCCGTAGTCCTTCTTATTACTAGACCCTGACTCAGAGACCACACGAGTGTAAGTTTCAACAGGTTTATTGTTGAAGCCATTCGAGGGCATAGGAATAAGAAGCAGTTGTCTGGACCGCCCTTCCCCCGCACGAAGAATTTCGTAACCTTCCCCCAACGCCGGAAAGGCCGCAAGTATGGTTTCGTGAACCTCTGCCGCGTTTCCTTCTTTGGGGAACGATAACTTCTTCTCCCCCAGGCCGTTCAGTGACAGGTCAATCCTCTCTGAGGTTGACGGTGGCGTTTGCTGTCCGGCTGTCGCCATACATACGAACGACCTGCTCCACGTGGAGCTCGTACGACCTACGCTGCGTTTGTATAGGGCGAGCGGCGTGTTCCCCGACTATTTGCACGAGGATTTCGAGGAGCTCGTGACGGAGCTGGCGGCTGGTAGCCAAACAGTCGGTTATGCTCACTCCTAAGAGTTGCGCTGTTTGGTTGAGGTTGCGCGGTTGTCAAGCTCGAGGTTGTTGTTGTGGTTGTCTACGTTGTGGACGTTACAGAGAGCGGTCCGGTTACGGATAAAGTCCGCTGTCTCTAACAAGCGCTGCGCGCACTCGCGTAGTAAATTTGGATCCACTGTACCTGATAAAGAACGACGGAAAGAAAGAAAGGATCGATAAGGAAAAACCCAACCATGTTTCCAGAGAGACGTCTCCAATACATCCAGAGATGTGACAAATTGTGTGACATGTAGGCCTCAGGGCATCACGGGAAAGTTGATATCACGTGACATTTCAAGACTGGAACGCCTGGTTGATTTTTTGCAGAACATTTGCGTAGTAAGTTAATTCGCAGAAAATTTGCGGTAAGACATGTATTTCAATAGTAATTCGATGCTGGTATTTTTTATCGCTTGCGGCTGTCTCACGTTGATGTATTAGAAACAGAGCTTTGTAAAGAATGTTTATGGTAAGAGTTTTGATATTTCGGAAATAATCTTGCGTGTAAAGTCATTCTTATGTTTTGAAAATAGCCTGCGTATGTTTATGTCTCCAGCCAAGAACCATGAAGAACCGTGCAGAAAGAAGTAAGTTTTCGCAGAAAATGTGAAGAAAAACAAAAACACTTGTACGCCATGGAACGTGCAGAAAGACGCAAGTTTTCGCAAAAATTGTCAAAAGAAACTACATTAGCAATTAATCATGCCACAAGAGTTGCAATTCGAAAGTCATCTTTAAAAAAAGTTTGCATCATTAATTTTGACCCTAATAACGCGCCATATAAAACTGATGACGTCACAAATGATAGAAGGGACATGGATCTGCACAGGCGGTTATGGGCGGTTCAGTGGCGAATGGATTAATAGGAATTTTTAAGTTTATATAGTCTCCATCCATATCAAAGTCCATTATCAGTCATCAAAATGAGGTATCCCTTTGTTTCGGCAGAATCATCCATTTGTGAGGAAAGCAGAGGCGACACAAGTAGACTTTGCAGGCTGGGTGTGTAATGTGGCTGGTCTATAGCAAGCCTCAAGAATTGGGTGAAAATGAACAATACTGTTAGAGAACAGGTTACCCTTACCCTTATTTAACTTGTGTCACAGGAATGAGAAAAGTTACAAGAAGAGAGGAGAGCATAAGCCATGGAATTTATCTAAATATGGTGTGTTTTGGATTGCAGTATAAAGAGAGTTCAGTGCATAGATTGGAAGCATTTTATTCTTCACATGGTGTATGTCGCAATGTTTAGAGGATGCGTATTGACATATTTAACAGGTCATTCAAGGCCCTTCTGGCCTGCAGCATGTTTATGGCTGGTTTCCAATGCAACTTAACTGTTAACAGGCAGTTTCTCTGTAATGGTTGAGAGCAGGCATCAGTGAGAAACAAAACCACATCAGGTGGTGCCAGGTGCTTAATCACACTTCTGTCAGTTTGTTGCATGCTGATGCCAGTCAAGCTTTCTGTTGTGAGCAATATGATTGGATTACTTTGCAACACTATGCGTATGTTTTGTGTCAGTGATTCCCTCAACGTCCTGTTTAAATTCCTCAACCTCTTGAGCCTTAATGGGAACAAAAATAATTTCTTCTAATTTCTCCTTACAGTCTCACTGCTTCATTCAGTGTAAAGCTCATGGGAATGAAGAAAATAATCGCCAAAGTTATTTCCTATCTTTAATAATTGAAACAAATTTCCGTGATAAGAATTTAACCCTTTAAGCCCCAATATCTACATACAAATTCTCCAGACTGATCTCCATACAATGAAATTAGTTGAGAGAATTTGATAAAAGATCAAAGATTTTTTCTCTTTGTGATCATTTTATTAATTCTCTTAGACTTTGCACTTGACAATCTATGGATATCGTCAGGAGAAAATTGATGCTGACGAGAACAGTATGTGGAAAAAATACAGTTTGGTACAGTCAAACCTCCTTGATGCTTTACTTGCCAAGAGTGATCAACATCAATTATCTTGTAGCCAATCTTGTAGCATATCAATACATTATCAGGAAGATAATACATATCAATACATTATCAGGAAGAAAGGTTTAATATAAGAATTAAGAAAATGATTGTCAAAGGAAACATTCTCTGATCTTTTATAAAATTCTCCTCACTTCTTCCATAAAAAAGGTGTTGAGATCGGTCTGGAGAATTTGTTTATGGATACTGGGGCACAAAGGGTAAATTTGGACACCAAAGGGACAGAGACAAGTGCCTACATTACAGAGGCATCTGCAGTATAGAGGTTAAAATGAATATTGTTTGAAGTTCTCATCTTATGGACCAAGAGAACTGTCTGTGGTAGAGAGCTTTGTAAGGAGAGATTTGACTTTTAGAGCTTAAAGGTTTTAACAAGCTAACTTCCATTTAGTTAACTGCAAATCCTCCATTTTGTGCCCTGTCTCTGCTGTGTTGTGTTCATCTTTTGCCTAGGGTCAAGTTGTTTCAAGACCAGTTTAAGGGTAGTTAATGTAGGTATTGTTGCCATGACAACTGAGTTGGCCGAGTTTTAGCTTAAATCCAGGGTTAATTGCTGTAACAACACAGATGTCCTGAGCCAAAGGACAGTAAAATTAGCACAAAAGTGAGGGTTAGTTACCATATGACAACTTACTGGTATAGCCTCTGCGATTTGTTGGATGGGCATTCAAATTAGTGCAAACTCCAGTGCTAGTTACCATGACAACTGACATGCCCTGTGTACATTTAACCCACTGCCAGGATGAAAACAAACCCAGGGTGAGGTCAAGAATACTTTATACAAGTAGTGTAATACATTTACAATCAAAGCTATTGTTTTAGACTTTTAAAAGCTACACTTGCATGTTACAATTTTGAAAGTTTCATGGAATTGAACCCTGGCTTTGAACAACTTGGGCCCTGTTTGACGTAAGGTAAACCTGAGGAGCTGAGCTTCTTATAACTTAATTGTTCCAGTCATCCCCCCTTTACCCCCTTCATTTGAAGCTTTCCCCCTGATTCCCACCATAATTTGTGTAAAATAGTTTCATGCTTTGTAGTTTTATACCTCTCATGGTATTTAGATTTCCAGCAAGTGTATGTCAAACAGAATAGAAAACTCTCTCTCTGGATGGGGTGCAACGAGGATCTAATGGCTAATGAAATAATAGATGAATGACCCAACAACACCCTTGTCCCCAGCCTGAGATCATGCCCTCTTCCTGTCTCCTCACTCCTTGTGGCTAGGGGCATTTCACGATGAGGGACTTTTGTGCCTTAGCAGTGGAAATTCCATACTGATGACGTAAATCAATGTTGACATAATTAATCCGGAAGTCATGGGGCTCCAAATGTAATTATGTCAATCATAGTAAAATTTTGTGTTCTTCTGTTAATGACTGAAGCTCCAAAGAAGAATATATTCCACGAATATTGACTCTTTTGCAGTAGATTCATCACGTTTACCCTTGACCTTTGTGCCGTTTTGTCCGTTGTCTGTCGGTCATAAACAAAAGCTAAAACAATATATCTACTATGTTGACCGATCAGAGCTCCTGACCAGATTCTGGACAGATTTTCCTCATCAGTATGGAATTTCTGTCATTGAGGTGCAGACGTCCCTCCTGGCAAAACATCCTTAGCAATGAGGAGTGAGGAAAGATGGCTGTTTTCGTAGACTGCAGTTAACCCTGTCCCTAAATATAGCAGGTATTTTTTTAAAGACTTGTGAAAGTAAAGGTTTCTTTGAGCTTTGTGGCACCAGCTCTGGTTACTAAATTGATTAAAAATTCAACTTTCAAAATTTCTGAATTAGTTGAAAAATTTAGGAACTGTTAGGTTTGTCAGGGTGCATTTCTTTGGAAGAATCCAAGTTGAGATCTTTGATCTCAGGTTGTTTGGAGGCGTTATGTAAAAGAAATGATACTCCTGAAAAGAAGGCTTCTGTAGGGTTATTTCTTGTTTATAAACATTGTTTTTGCCATTCAAATGTGCCTGCAGAAACATTTAATTTGGGCCTCCTACACTTCTTTATTTTGCAGAAAAGTCAGTTGCCATTTGTACCCTTTGTCGATCCAGTTTTAAAGTTATGCATATATTGTGAATCCAGGGGAGAGGCCCGCCCCCCCCCCCCTCCTTATTGTTACACTAAACTGTTGCACGAAGGGCTGAAAAAAAATTTTTGGACACCCCCCCCCCCCCCCCCCTGCTTATCTCATGATCTGGATGACCAGGCCCCTCCCTTATCTGAAGGTCTGGATCTGCCACTTGGAATCTATGCTTCTTGGATTGAAAAATCCAGATTTGAATATTCTTGGCAGAGAAATGCACCCTAAGATTTAACCCTTTAAATCTCAATAGTGACCAACAACAATCTTCTCCTAACAATGTCAATACATGATTAAGAAAAAAAGTTATGAGAATTATTAATAAAATGATCTCTTTAGGGAAACTGCTTTAATCTTCAAATGAGTTATCTTAGCTTATTCTTTAAGGAAATGTACAGAATGTATGGATGTCAGTCCAGGGAATTTGTATGTTGATATTGAGTCTCAAAGGGTTAATTATTAACCCCTTCATTTGGATCAATCCTATCATGCAAAAAGCGGTGTGCAACAAATGCAGACTGCAGACTTGCAGCTGGCAGGTTAACGAACATTATTGTAAACATTAATGTTTACCTCATTTACCTGCCAGTTAGACCTCAGTTTCTTTAGCTTGTATATTTTTATTTCTCAAAGAAGGTCATGTGATAATACTCTTAAGAACTGTACCTTTCAAATTTTCTCTTATTCCGTGACATGGAAATAATTTATGAAAAGACAAAGGGGCGAATTCCCCTGAGACCCTCATTGGGAAAACAAAACCTCAACCAGGTTGTGGTGTCCAGCCGTTTTAGCGAAAATAAGGGTTTGTGTTGGGTGCTCAATCTCGCGGACTCGTAAAACGTGGTCTTGGTCATTGAGGGATTTTCGAAAAAAAAAAAAGGCCATTTGGGAGTTCCAGAAAAAATCTCACTTTTAAAGCGAGGCTAAGGGCAAAACATTTGTTAACTGGACAATTGCACGATGACGTCATTTTACTACAACTATCAGAATCCTTGAGTTTGTTGTTTTCTTGTGCAAATTAAGGCTGTTAATGTTCTTTAATCCTCAGCGGGATTGACAAATTTAAATAACAAGGCAAAACCGAAATGAATTCTGGTAGTTGTAGTCAAATATCGTCATCGTGCAATTGTCCTTTTGAAAAATGAATTTCTTTGCATGACGCGTACAAAAAGTTATTTTCATATCAATAGCTTTGCATCCTCGTTTTGAAACAGAGGCTTAACTGTGTATTCCCAATAAGATCCCAGAAACTATTGCGGGACACGTTTCGGCTCCAGTTCCCTTCTCGTTTCTTAAGTGGCGAATTACACTATTGGAGTGGTTTTGACGCAGCCAGGTAATACAATGCCAACACAGTCTCACAAGCCCCGACTGGCCAACAGAACGTTTTCATATGACGTCACGTGACTGAAGTCCGCTATATATGTTTGCGTTCTATTGGGAAATCCGGATTTAGATTTTGAAATCCGGGATCGAACGCAAAATCCGAAAATGAATTTCACCTCCGAGAAATCCGTCCCCAGGGTGGATTTCAACTAAGAAATCCAAATCCAGATTTCATGGATTTCCTTTTTACCGTTCGATTGGGAAATCCGAAAAAGGATTTGCAAAACTATTCTCGTGAACAGCGGTCTTCTTTTTGCTAATTATGCGTGCGCGTGCAAGAAACCGCTGTTCTTAAGGACAGTTTTTCATTTCCCAATCGAACCCAAAAACAGATATCCCAGTGTTTAAATCCGTTTTCGGATTTCGTGTTTGATTACAAATCCGAAATCCGGATTTTAAAATCTAAACCCAGATTTCCCTATCGAACGCACCCTTTTGAAACGATGGCCATTTTGGTGTACTGTGGCTATATGACCGGTAACTGGTCAAGGTGTTAAAAACACTAAAAGACCGGCAGTCTCATCTTCTCGGCAAATTTCATAAAATCGAAAGATTCTAGCTAATCTAAACTATCATATGTCGATTAAGACAAGTCAAGCGATTCTGAAATGCCTTACAGATCTCAAGTCTAATGTTTGGTTTACGCTGGGCTCAGAAGACGAAACCGTGTTTTGTGACAATTCGAACTTTTTTCAGCTCTTTTTTTTTTAGTGTTTTGAAAACCTTGACCGGTTACCGGCCATATAGCCACAGCGTTATTCGCTCCAATAAATTGGCATAGCTAATCGCCACGTGATTGAAAAGTGCTCGCCCCTTTTAGGGAAGCCCCCTTCAGAAATTGCATCCAATCAGGACATGCAAAATGGCATAATAAAGAGTATTTATTTACACATAACAGTGCCCAAATCTACATTTGAATTGCGCCAATCATCAGTAAGTAGAGGAAGAGTGAACAACAACTTGAAATCTAAACGACATGGGTATCTTCTGCACTTAAACAGGTGAGACAATCTAGTTTTATGAACTCCAAACTTGTGGCTTACTGTTACGGCAGTTCAAGATTTTTAGGGTAAAGTGTCAACTTCCGGCCTCGCGTCAATTTTTCAACTGGGAAAAATGATTTTGATGATTATTAGCAGCAAATAACTGCAAAGATTTGTTAAGTAACGATTTTCGTTCCAGAAAACGGCATTATGCGACACAAAACTTAGTGATCGTTTGGAGTTCACAAATGCAAATAAATTGTAGTCACAAAACGGCGAACCAGATCACCTTCAGTCTCATAGAAGACCATCCAGTTGGATGTTACTTACTTCCCCTTTGGTGACGCCTTCACGTGTAAACAGCTTTATAAAAGGAACGTACAGGAACTGAAACTTGTTTACAGAGGGGAAAATGCTAGTATTAAAAAAATACTGTTTCGGCCGGCTTAACTTCCTGCCGAGTGTATGTTTACAATCAGGGATTTTTCCCTGCCTTTGTCATTGAAAACCGTCATGCATTAATAAGCTTGGAGTTCAGTTTGAAAAGGAATTTATTCCCGATCTCTGGCTCTTGTCCTGAAGATAGCCGGTCGGCTGGATTTATCGGACTGACTTCTATACTAGCTGGTCATACCTTTCTCCAGTAAACGATTAGAACTTATTTTTGGGCTATTCACGGTGCCGGTGCCCGTTATATTAATATCAAGCTTCAGAACAATAAAAATTACTAGACCACAGAATCACAATATTCCAATTATTTTTTCCACTGTTGCCTGCTCAGGCAAGTTAAGGCATGGGTTGAAAGGCTAAAAGACCCCCAACAGAGAATGCAAAGATCTTTTTAATGACGCAGAAGAATCCAAACAAAGGGTTCCACAAAGATATGATAAAATAAATCTCACTAAAATAGTTTTGGAAAATTTATCCCAAGCGTCACGTGATATTCCTTGGACCATGACGTCACAAAATCTGTTTTCTCAAACAGGGCAAGGCTGTTAAACTTCAGGCTAAAAATATTGCTTAGCCAAACTGTCTGGATTGTCAATTATAGCCTTGCTGGGTTGATAAAAGTATTTTTATTAAGAGTTAATATTAAAGTCTTTTATAAGTCACCTGACCTGTTTTGCTCTGCTTAAGTATACATGCAGGGCTATTTCATAATATTCAGGCCATAGGTAAAACACTGGTGCCTAAGAATATGGGCTGCTCTTTCATTTCCTTTTCCTTTTTAATTTGAACATTTTGGCCTTCAACAATCATTTGCAGGTCACGTGACTAATATTTCAACAATGAATTTGTCACATAATTTTGTTAAGGCTACCGAGCTAAAATTCATGACGACTGATCGATCCAAATGCCACTTCGCCAAATTATGCAAATTATATTGAGGTGACCTATGCCTTAACATGCCTGAGTGATAATTTTCATAAAAATCACATTAGTTTGTGCGATTGAAGGTTTTGCCCTAGTTGTCCGTTTGTTAGTAAGATAGGATGGGACGTACTACTTGTAGTCTGGTCCATGTCATGGAATGTTGGCACTGCAGCGAACAAAGGAAGTTCTTGGCTACTGAAATTGGCTTCTAGACTTGGATAGATGAGGTCAGGGTAAAGGGAAAATGAAATCAATGGATAAATTGATCTTATTAGACATCGCACTGTACTGCAACACCTCCTTCCGTTTAAAAGAGTTAAAGTAACAAATGCGAGTACGGAAATTGATTTGGCAAGTGTAAGAAACAAAAGCATGCCTTACAGAACCAAAACTCACTCCTGGATATCTTAAATTCACGTATATCAATTGCTCCTTGGGAAAATTCCCAAATACCTTCTAATTATTTAAGCAGTTGAATTATCTGCCAAACCAACAGTGATGCAGCAGTTTTTGAAAATATGCATCATAATGCAAAAACGTTTCATAGTGGTGTTGAATTCTAGGTTTGTGAAGGTAACAAATGCTAGTACAGAAATTGACTTGGCAAGTGTAAAAAACAAAAGCATGCCTTACAGAGCAAAAACGCACTCCTGGATATCTCTAATTCACCTATTGACTATTTTCCAATTCCCCATAATACACTCTGTCTGCCCCCCAAATTTTGCATAACTTATTGTCTTAAAATGCCCTTGGGAAAATGCAATACTCCCAGGAGCATTTAAAAACAATGGTTTATGCAAAATTTGGGGGGCAAACAGAGTGTATTATGGGGAATTGGAAAATAGAGAATATCAATTGCTCCTTGGGAAGATTCCCAAACACCTTCTAATTATTCAAGCAGTTGAATTATCTGCCAAACCAACAGTGATGCAGCAGTGTTTGAAATGCATCATAATCAGACTTCTTTGCAAAAACGTTTCATAGTGGTGTTGAATTCTAGGTTTGTGGAGGTGACAGAGAACTAAAACAAGGCTGCAAAAACTCTTATTATAAGGTTCAGTACAGTTGGGCAAATAAGATAAGTCTACATTCAGGATTCTCTTTGGAGAAATGCGTGCGTTATCACTCCAACTGCAATTAATGTAATGTTATGTAGGTTTTCCCTGAGGAATGAGCCAAATAATAGTAAACACTCTTAGCTGCACTGCATTTTTCTTCAGGAAATAAGAACCCATTTAAGAATAATAGAGTGTTTTCACTCACTTGTTCAACATCTATGCAAATTTATTGGAACAAAAGAAAGCGTTTGCATAAGAAAAGAGTTCAACCCCCAGGGGATTGGTTTAGAACACCAACATGGCCACCGTTTCATTGTTTTGGGACACCAATATGGCCACCGTGACGTCATGTGAAAATACTCTATACCCTAAATTTGTGCTAAGGGGCTTGTCAGAAATTAGCAGCGGGGAGGGGGTGGAAAGAGAGGGAGGGTCACAACTTTTTGAGACTGCAGAAAAGGGAGGGGTCATGAAAAATGGGCCGTTAAAAGGGGGAGGGTCATGCAAATATGTGGCCGTGATCATGTAGAGGTTCACCCACAGAAGAAAAAAGAAGTTCTTTATTTTGTAAAAAAAAAACCTGGGAGAAATAGGAGAGTTGAGTGATCAGCTGTCAGAATCAGAGCCGGAGTCTTAATGCTGTCATCTAATATGTATGTATATGGCATTACAAAGAACAGATTAGAAATATATTTTGTGCTTTCATAATACTGACTCACCCTAGTGTATTGCAAGAACTAGATTTTATCATTTATACAAGAGGGGAAGAGGGTTAGCAAATTTCACTCCCATTGCAGGGATGGGTCACCTCATTTCCGAACCCAAATTTAAAATTCCCACCCCGCCTTCCCCCTGCTAATTTCTGACAAGTCCCTAATTACCCATTTATGTAAGAACCTAACTTCAGAAAATGCAGGTTCTTAGTCGCAGGGTACTCCTGTTTGGCAGTATTTGTATTGATCAAAGGTAATAGAAGATTGGCTGTTGGGGAGCAGACCTCTTTAGCTTGTATATCTTTTATTTATCAAAGTAGGTCATGTGATAATACTCCTAAGAACTGTACCTTTCAAGTTTTGTCTTATTCCTGTGCATATGGAAATAATTTTTGAAAAGACAAAGGGGCAAATTCCCCTGAGGCCCTCATTGGGAAAACAAAATGACCTCAACCAGGTTAATGTGGTGTCCAGCGGTTTTAGCGAAAACAAGGGTTTGTGTTGGGTGCTCAGTCTCGCGGGCTCTTAAAACGTGGTCTTGGTCATTCTTATTGAGGGATTTTCGAAAAAAAAGGCCATTTGCGATTTCCAAAAAAATCTCACTTTTAAAGCGAGGCTAAATGAAAAACATTTGTTAATTGAAAAATGAGTTTTCTTCGCATGACGTACAAGTAGTCATTTTCATATCAATAGCTTTGCATCCTCGTTTTGAAACAGAGGCTTAACGGCGTATCCCCAATAAGATCCCAGAAACTATTGCGGGACGCATTTCGACTCCAGTTCCCTTCTCGTTTCTTAAGTGGCGAATTGCACTACTGGAGTGGTTTTGACGCAGCCAGGTAATACAATGCCAACACAGTCTCACGCTCATAACAAGCCCCGACTGGCCAACAGAACGTTTTCATATGACGTCACGTGATTCAAGTCCCCTATATATGGTTGCGTTCGATTGGGAAATCTGGATTTAAGATTTTGAAATCCGGAATCAACGCAAAATCCGAAAATGGATTTCACCTTCGAGAAATCCGTCCCCAGGGTGGATTTCAATTAAAATCCGGATTGCATGGATTTCCTTTTTACCGTTCGATTGGGAAATCCGAAAAAGGATTTGCAAAACTATTCTCGTGAACAGCGGTCTTCTTTTTGCTAATTATGCGTGCGCGTGCAAGAAACCGCTGTTCTTAAGGACAGTTTTTCATTTCCCAATCGAACGGTAAAAAAAAAATCTAAAAACAGATATATCAGCGTTTAAATCCGTTTTCGGATTTCTCGTTTGATTACAAATCCGAAATCCGGATTTTAAAATCTAAATCCAGATTTCCCAATCGAACGCACCCTTTGTGTCCCAGAACAATGAAACGATGGCCATTTTGGTGCACCAAACCATTCCTGTAGGAGATGAACATTTTTGCCATTTAAAACTTGCTTTTGTTCCAATAAATTTGCATAGCTGATTAACACGTGATTGAAAAGTGCTCGTTCCTTTTGGGGGAGTCCCCTTCAGAAATTTGGAGGGGCTTTTGCATCCAATCAGGGCACGGCAAATTTGAGAGAAGATTATTGTTATTGCAAAATGGCATAATAAAGAGTATTTATTTACACATAGTAGTGCCCAAATCTACATTTGAATTGCGCCAATCGTCAGTAAGTAGAGGAAGAAAATTTTATTTTAGAGCCAGAGTGAACAACAACTTGAAATCTGAACGACATGGTTATCTTCTACACTTAAACAGGTGAGTGAATCTAGTTTAATGAACTTACTCTCAAAACTTGTGGCTTACTGTTACTGCAGTTCAAGACTCGCTCATTTGTCTTTAGAGTAAAGTGTCAACTTCCGGCCTCGCGTCAATTTTTCCGCTTGGAAATATGATTTTGATGATTATTAGCAGCAAATGGCTGCAAAGATTTGTTAAGTAACGATTTTCGTTCCAGAAAACGGCATTCGCTTCGATCAACGCGACCCAAAACGTAGTGACCGTTTGGAGTTCACAAATGAAAATAAATTGTAGTCACAAAAAAGGCGAACCAGGTCACCTTCAGTCTCATAGAAGATCATCCCGTTGGATGTTATTTACTTCCCCTTTGGCGACGTCTTCACATGTATACAGCTTTATAAAAGAAACGTACAAAACTGAAACTTGTTTACAGAGGGAAAATGCAAGTATTAAAGAAATACTATTTCGGCCGGCTTAACTTCCTGCCGAGTATATGTTTACAATCAGGGATTTTTCCCTGCCTCGACCTGCCTTTGTCATTGACAACCGTGTCTGCCTATTTCAATGATGTATTGTTAAGTTGTGTCTTGGGTCATGCATTAAGCTTTGAGTTCAGTTTGAAAAGGAATTTATCCTGCTGGCTTTGGACATAAAGATAGCCGGTCGGCTGCATTTATCGGACTGACTTCTATACAAGCTGGTCATACCTTTCTCTTACAATTTATTTCTGAGCTATTCATGGTGTCGGTGCCCGTTATATTTATATCAAGCGTTCTTGCATGGAATCCTTTTTTGTCTATGAATACACCCGACTGCTTTAGGCTACGCTTAAAAAGTGAAGGAATGCGTGGATACAGCTCTGTAGCCCGGGAGGGGGGAGGGGGGAGTACTCCTTATAATGGCCTAGACGGGGAGGTTCCGCCCGACAGGAGCATCTTTTTCAGGCTTCAGCTACAGTCAAATCCCGTTAATTCCGAACACTGAGGGGGCCATAGAAAGTGTCCCTATTAAGTGGGTTGAATTTAGAGAAAATGTAAGGGCTTTCTTTCCTCAGGGAGAAAGCAAACTGTCCGTAATGATGAGGTGTAAAGCGGTGTTTGACTGTATATAAAAGGGTAGTGATTTCACTAGTTGAAGTATATATGAAAGGGTAGGGAAACCTGGCATTTCGATCTGTAAAAAGGCCCACGATTAAAATGCTAACAGTTGCATTTTTTGGCTGCAAAAAAGTCGAGAAAACGTTCTGGTTTTGTGATGTATTCATATTTCGGGGACAGCGCATTTACTTTACAGTGCAGTTAAGAATGCAAAGTTCTAAACCAAGTATGTGAAGGGGGTACCATTTGTCAATAGAAGGTATACGAAAGAGGCACCTTTTCGGTCAAAATTGGTATATAAAAGGGTAAGGGGTTGGATCTCGGGGTTGAGCCTCCTGGTGTAAAACTTTTGTGAGTACCCCCCGGGCTCTGTAGCCGTCAACACTATTTAGGGTCGTTAAGGAAAGAGGTTCAAAACAATAAAAATTACTAGACCACAGAATCACAATATTCCAATTATTTTTTCCACTATTGCCTGCTCAGGCAAGTTAAGGCATGGGTTAAAAGGCTAAAAGACCCGACAGAGAATGCACAGATCTTTTTAATGACGCAGCAGAATTCAAACGAAGAGTTCAACAAAGATATGATAAAATAAATCTCACTAAAATAGTTTTGGAAAATTCATCCTAAGCATCACCCGATATTCCGTGGACCATGACGTCACAATATCTGTTATATCAAACGGGGCAAGACTGTTAAACTTCAGGCGAAAAATACTTGTCATCAAATTGTCAGCTAAACTGTCTGGATTGCCAATTAGCCTTGTTGGGTTGATAAAAGTATTTTTATTGCGAGTTATTATTAAAGTCTTTTATAAGTCACCTGACCTGTTTTGCTCTACTTACGTATACATGCAGGGCTATTTCAAAATATCCAGGCCATAGGTATAACACTGGTGCCTAAGAATATGGGCTGTTCTTTCATTTCCTTTCCCCCGACCGTTTTAATTTGAACATTTTAACCGTTAAGATCATTTGCAGGTCACGTGACTAATATTTCAACAATGGATATGTCGCATATTGTTAAGGCTACCGAGCTTAAACTGTTTACCACGTTTCATGACGACTGATCAAAACAATCCGTTTCAAATGCCACTTCGCCAAATTATGCAAATTATGAGGTAAACCATGCCTTAACATGCCTGAGTGATAATTTTCATAAAAATCACATTAGTTTATGCGATTGAAGGTTTTACCCTAGATATCCGCTAGTTAGTAAGATAGGATAGGACGCACTACTTGTGGTCCGATCCATGTCATGGAATGTTAGCGTTGCAGCGAACAAAGGAAGTTCTTGGCTACTGAAATTCGCTTCTAGACTTGGATAGATGGGGTCAGGGTAAAGGGAAAATGAAATCAATGGATAAGTTGATCTTATTAGACATCGCACTGTACTTCAACACCTCCTTCCGTTTAAAGAAGTTAAAGCAACAAATGCGGGTACAGAAATTGACTTGGCAAGTGTAAAAAAGAAAAGCATGCCTTACAGAACAAAAACTCACCCCTGGATATATCTAATTCACCCTTTGCTGATTGGGAAGTTTCTCAAATACCTTCTAATTACTCAAGCAGTTGAACCTATTTGCCAAACCAACAGTGATGCAGCAGTTTTTGAAATGCATCATAATGACTTCTTTGCAAAAACGTTTCATAGTGGTGTTGAATTCTATTTTTTGTGGAGGTGACAGAGAACTAAGGCTGCAGAAAACTCTTATTATAAGGTCATCGACGCATTGATGTTCGGGGAAGTTTTTGATAGACAAACCTGTTCACAGAGTGTATTTATCTGCAAGGACAATGGTCGTTGTGGAGAGGGGACCAATTAGAGATCGAGTTGTACGATGAAATGTTTAATTATAATATTGCGTTTCTGTGAGTGATTCGCCCCATGTATACTTACTACGGTAAAACAGACAACGAAAACGTTGCGCATTTTACCACCCACATTTAAACCTGTCTCGCAACAAATCAGGTTGGTGCAAGTTGCGTGCATATTTGATTCTGATTGGAAAAAATTACGCGGGAGTCGCGCTATACGTGGGAGTTACGTCACTTGCTGCAAAACAAGTTTGCCTTGGGCCGGTAAAACGCGCGCAAATTGTACAGATTTTCTTGCAAAAAGTAGAACTACTCTCTACTTTCCGCAACCGGCAACAAGCTGATTTGTTGCAAGACAGATTTGATTCGTGGGCGGTAAAACAAGCAACATCTCTATAGTGTCTTTTCACATGACGTCACGGCGGCCATATTGGATTTTCCAAAACAATGAAACGGCGGCCATGTTGGCGTCTCAAACCAATCCTGTGGACGTTGAACTCTTTTCTTATGCAAACGCTTTCTTTTGTTTCAATAAATTTGCATGATGCTGACCACGTGAGTGAAAACGCTCTATTCAGCTCGTTTTGCAGCAAAACAAATCGCACGTTTTCCCTGTTCGTTGTACCGTATCTTAATGTAATCCGGAATCCGGAATCCGGAATCCGAAATCCGGTATCCAGAACCGGAAACGTTTTTGCTTGTGGCTTTGGAATCAGAAACTCAGCATTAGGAATCTGGAATCCTGCTAAACTGGATTGAAATCCGGAATTCAAGTTCCACTGACAAAAAAATACGGAGTTATATAGAAAGTTTGAACAACCGGTCCTTTTAAATAGCACTGTTTGAAACTTGAAGGGATCGTTATCCCTAAAAAAGTTAAAAAGTTATTACTATTTTTGACCCAGAGAATTACTTTCATAAACTAACTTTACTTTCCTCAGTGGAGAAGAACTCGTTATCTTCTTGATGCTTTGATTATCTGAGATAAGTGTGGTCGAAAGGATGGGTGACCAACAAAACATCACAGGTATTTAGAAGCTGCTACTGAATGCCTTTTTAAAGTTTAGAGAGGTTAAGCATCACGTTTACGTTAAAAGGAAAACGCGAATTTGTACCACGTGACCAAGTTTCCTCTTTACTTGTCGTTTACTGTTCATTATTTCTACACCTAAATTAGTAGTTTCACGCAGTTTTTTATCCATAAGAATTGTTTTGAGTTGTTTTTATCTGCTCATTTATTTTTCTATTTTGAGAAATTCTCAACTTGAATCTGACGTTTGCCGTTTGCTGTATGCGTGAAGCTTAAGAGTGATTTTCTGTAAAATTCGAACTTCGGCCTGACACGGTACCTCATCGATTTGGCTGATTTTTGGCATGTAGTCTTAGAATGGTGTCCTAAATACTGAATGCATATTCAAAGGTTCGAATTCTCGTTGGTTTCAAAGATACAGGAATGACAGTTTTGACGAGGCCTCGAGCGGCCGCCATGTTGGTGAACTGAAGGAGATTTACAGTAATTAATTCTAGCCTTATCATTTAAACAACTTAATCGTGACTCATACAGTTGTAAAGAACTATCCTTCCTCCTTTCATTTACCTACTCTTATCTGAAAATGGTTAAGCCTAAGCTACGAACGGCTATAACTTCTCACAGCACTTTTTCGGTACTTAAAAGGTACACAAATTTGGTAGAAATTGGAAGGCTAATATCACCCATGCCACATCGATTTAGACTAAGCCATTTTAACTAAACATAGTTTGTTTATAGCTAAGTTAGATTGTTGAATAAAATAATTGGGCAAATGCAACGGAACAGAAATATGATTGCATGAATGCGCAGTGGTTCAGCCACTTGGCCGCTAAAACTTCAAAACAAAATTCGGTGAATATTTGAAAAGAAAATTCTTTAAAAATTTATCGTGCCTCTTAAACCCTATCTATCGCTTAAAAAACCCTCCCTTGTAATGTAAACAGATGATCTTTTGATTCTGATCTTGCGAAGAGCTTGAAATATGCGCTAAAATGAAAATTATAAATTTTGTTACACACGGTACTAGCTCAAGTTCGCTCTTCGAGTTCCCAGACCAATCGGGAGCCGCTCGTCTACTGCACAGTTACAATTTTCTCTATAGTATTTCGCTGTATACAACTACAAATTACATATTTTCTTAGGCAAAGATAACGCAAACGTTGTCAATTTTAATCAAAAGGCTAGAAAAACCAACCGTGCACTGTAGCTTTATGCAAATTGTATGGTATTTGATAATTACACGTGTAAACAGGAACCTACCTTTGCTAATGTACACTGTTTGCCAGATCTTTCCAGCGTAAGATATAAAACTAGTACATGAAATGAAATTAAAGAACTCATCAAGTCAAATTACCTGATCGTACCGTCATTACTGAATAATAAGTCCGCAAAATATGACATGGAATGATCGGTGGGAGACGAAGCTATTTTTAGGAGGACAGGGAACTGCACGCTGGAACGGAACTGAAATGAACAACCTCAATCAAGTTCAGTCTTCTTGACGCTATTAAACGTTTCACCCGAATTTGAACAGGAAGTTGTTTTCTATTTTCTTTCTCATTCTTGCATGTATTCTGCAGTTCGCCCACTATTTTTTCGTAACTTTTAATTTTCTAGCTAACTGGAACTGTTAAGAACTACCAACCCCCCTCCCCCCTCCCCCTCTTTGAGTGAACTTTCATTCGGTCTGATTCACAATAATTTTCGAACGGTGACAAAGTGAAATTTGAAATGACATTTTATTTAGTATTTTTAAAAGCTCCTTCTTTTTTTCCCGATAGCCAGGAATGTTTTGAACGTAAAGGCTCAAGTGGCGGTGTTTTTCACGACTCTGCTTGTAGACTGACCTCACCACCAGTACCACGGACATAAAATCTGATCGGAGAGGGTCATACAGTAACTGATGGGTCTCTGAAAAGCGAAATGCAGTCACTTTGGGGCGAGTAGGCTATATAGATGATGAACTCATTGTTTATAACCCCATAACCGTATCCCAAAAGTCGAGCCAGCCCGGGGCGAGCGAACACAATTTTGGGGCCACTGGCCACGCCCTTATGTTTAGCGGGAAATTGGTTGATTAGTCAAATCTCCTTAACTCCACGACCATGCACCTTTCCAAATATAGCCCTTCTAATCATCATATAGTTAGGGCCTCCCGTAAGCATTTGCAACTATTTTGATTCGTAGAAGACTGTTTAACAGTTTTCATTACTTTAATGTCTCGTAAACAACACGAGGTACATGTTCTGATCTCTCTCCCCCCCCCCCCCAGCCTTCCCCCATCCATAACAAAAAATTTTCAGACCAACACTGAATTGCATGAAGGTATGTACAAAAATATGACCATCTCGAGGCAAGGTTCATCACTGTAACTTACCACATAAAAGCCTTTTCGTTGTTTGGCATCGATTGATTCTGTTCTGAATACTAAGGTCCCATAAACAACGCCACGTTTAGAAAGAGCCCGCCCTTTTCAATCCAAGAAAACCCAAGTAGCAGTTTCACCAACGGACATAAGCCGTAAGAAAAGGACCGCGTCAAATAGTTCATGAAATCACAAACGCCTCATGACACCTTTAATTCACTCTTTCTTCGATAAACTAATTTTTAATTTTTTAAACATAAATGACATCAGAATGCGCGATTATGAGCATTGTAGCTTATGAAAAGAAAATTTAACACCTGATGCACATGAAAGCGTCTAAGAAGGGGACTAGGGGGAATTAGGAACATTGTGCTTACCGCTGGAAAAATATTGGCTAGTTCTTTGAATAGACTCAATTAAAGCCGTTTTTGTTCAGTAAGGAGCTGTTAGATGGAGGGAAAGCTACATAAAGTAGATCGCATCAGAATACGGCATAGGACTAGGCTCTCAAAATCGATAAGCTGAATGCAAGACCAATTATTATGTAAAACAGAGAAAAATTCCTTGAGGGAAAAAAATTATGGCTAGGGAAAGACCCGAATGTGGAAAGTTAGGATGGTAGCTTCTTTTCAGGTAATCGATCATTTACGTTAACTTCCGCTATCCGACGGGCATATCGGAAAGACTGAATGGATGAGAGTATAACACATTCAAGAAGAAACAAATTTGTGATTTTTCACAACTCAATAAAATAACTAAAATCGGTACTACTCGGTTATACAAGATTTTTGTTTTCAATTTCAGATTTTTTACGATGGGGCATTAGCCCCCGTACTCACTAGACACTACTTCACAATCATCGTGTTAAAATCAGTGAAATACTCCAAAACAATTTGGATTCCTACCCTTATACCTTTATTAAAAATTAAAGTTGGGAAGTTTGTTGTTTTCTAAAAGTAGTTTGAACAGCCGACCGACATTTTTTTACACGGAGTGGGGAAGGCAAAGCTTCACTTATCTCTTCTAAGGTAGAAAGTGTCAACAAAACGTGCGAGTCGTCCTTGAGGGTAAAGTGTCTAACCTAATTTTCTCACCGATTGCAAGTGCCATTTCATCCACGCATAACCTCACCTAGTTAACAGAATTAGAAAATGTAGTGGGGAAACGTTGCGAGAGAACTGAGTAAGATGTTAGGGTAAGTTTTGGAAATTTTCCGCACACCTGGAAAGTCCTGGCTGCGCTCCTGATAGAGACTTTTGCTGGAGAGAAATTGAAACATGTTCGCTAATATAGTGACGACCAGAAAGGACAAGCCATAGGATAGTTCCAGAAGACCACCCTTTAAAATAGATCACGAAGTTGTCGCGGCGGAGGATGAACTTGAAGGCATCTGATGAAGTGCAATTTTTCAAGGGAGCCCAGACAAGATTATGTACGATGGGCACAGCTTGTTTGATCTGGAAAATTTAGAGAAGCTCAAGGCAAATCGCTAGACAACACATGCTAAAGCTGAACTAAAAATCTTTTGCGCCTTTGAACTCTGTCCCCAAGGGTAAAAGAGAAAGTTTCCCTTTATCAATGCATTAACCGAGTTGATTATGAATGTCTCCTTATGTTGGACGTCTTACTAACAAGCACATTACCACTACTTACCCTTAGAGGCGTTTTTCAGTTGACGAGCAGAGAAAATTAGGTTTTGACTGTTTGAAATTCTGGATGCCAGAGTGAAGACGCCTTTTGTATGATGACGTCATCGTCCTACAGTAAAAAGCGTTCGTTTTTTACCACTGATATTACGTCAATCGGTACACTTATGTTGTCGAAAGGTCCGTGAGCATGGTAAATGATTTTACCTTAAACTGCAGACACATCTTCAATCACTCCTTATTGTTCGCGATATCGGATAAACACTCTGGTCTCTAACTGTTTACTTTATTTTGAATTAGGACTGTCTTGAGTTGTGCATGCATTGTCTAGCGATTTTAAGCTTTTTCAAGGAAACAAAAATCTGGAATTGTCCCTAGGGTGAGGCATTTGCGCACAGTTTTAAAGCCCTTCGGTGGGGTGACTGTGGTTTTTGTTGTCCCGGGCTCATCCCTCATTCTTCTTAAACCCTTCCAAACCAATTTTTCTGTTTATCAAGAATCTCCTCGAAACGGGCTTCGTGATTGAGACAAAATACCTGAAAATTGTACACGGAACCGTTGTTAACGGTGTACAAGGTAGAATGACTCTATTCATTACTTTGCCAACGCCCAATTTTTAAAACCGGAAGTAATGATGTTTATTTCAAGGGCTCGTGTCTCATGGGTTTTGAGTGAATCTTCAAACGCTGTAAATACATGTAGCTGGAACTATCATCGCATCGATCCTCGCTCACTAATAATGATAACTTATATCAACTTCCATTATTTATTGCCTGGCTAAGATTTTCACGGATTCTTCAGTTCAGTTGTTTGAAACCAGGCGGCTTCACGTGAGTTGTAACGCCAGGCAAGGAACGTGACGGCCCGCGATATGCGTGGGAAAATATTACTTTTTTTCGATCAAGGTGGAAACTGGCAACTTTGTGGTCGAGTAAGGTAATACATCTCAATTTTCATTACTATGGTTAATTTTAAAAGCTCTGGTTTCGGTAAAGGAACTGGAGGAAAATCAGGAAAATTCCTGTTCGACTGTGATGGTTGGATTTTGTTTACGCGTCATAGCATAAACATAACAAATTTATTTTCCTTTTCCTTATACAATCTGCCTTTTTTTATACTGTTTTTCCCAGCAGAGTTATCGATTATATTACAGAGGCTAATTTTATTACACAGATCACTCAGATTTAATGACAGAAACTCTATTATCGATTGTAATTTTGGCAACACCTGGCGAGTATTCGGTGTACAGATTATTGACAAAGTCGCTAGAACAGTCTTCCATTCATTACTTTTGTTTCTGCTCCGTTAAATTTGCCCAATTTTTTTATTAATGAACTCGATTTAACTACAAACAGTGAGTATTCAGGCAGATTGGCAAGCTTCAATGCGATGTGGCAAAAGAGATATACGCCTTTAAAATTCTGTTAATTTTGCGGGTGTAAAAAATTCAAAAAGTATACCCACCAAAAGTTTAATCGATCGTTGCGAAAACGTTATCAATTTCGAAGTAGTTTCTAAAAATACAATAAAGAGGGATTGTTCTTTCAATCTGTATTGGCAAAGGAAGATTAGCTTTGAAGACAGGGTTGTAGTCGAAGGCTCAAAAGCAGCTTCTATTAACCAATATGGCGCCGGTCCGAGGCACACAAAAACCGGCCATGTCGATAATTTCCGAAGTAGGAGGAATTAGAACCTAAAGTTACCAATTCCTTATTAAAGACCTCAAATCAAGTCTACATGCCAATTTTTAGCCAATTCGGTGAGATAGTGTGGCAGCGCCTTTTTAATATAGCTCGAATCTTACAGACAACTGCTCTTAAACTCTCTTTTATAATCCTAATGAACAGTGAAATTTTGATTTTCATTAAAATTAGTTTACAGCAGCTTCTCAGCCAAAACATAACAATCAGTGTGCAATTCAACGTAATATGATTGGGTGGCTTGCCTTTTTAAGATGAACATACATCATCATTATTATCAATCACCACCACCATCGTCAGCATCATCATCATCATCATCATCAGTACCAGCAGCAGCATGATCATCGCGATCGTCATCATCATCACTATCACTGTCGACAATTAACAACTACATTGCTTCCACGCCCGCACTAAGGCTTGTTAAGAATTAATCGCCTCCTTATAGTCGTATCTAATCTCTAAGGAAGCCGACTTAACGCTTTGACAGCGTCTAGGGTTCTCCTCAGGCATGCCATTTACAGGGTCTACTGTAGCCTCCCATGCAGACGTTCTTAGGGGTTCGTCACGCGTTCCTGCCCCACGTGGGGCACGAACGTCTGAGGAACCCCTCAGAACGTCTGCGGGGGAGGCTAGGTCGACTATTGACTGCAGTGCTTCATTATTCTGTGATTGATTCATCTAAACAGGACCAAGAAATGTAAGGGACCAGACGGAGGAGGCTAGCAGTGTTTCTGTTGTCGGTTCACCGATCATGCAGGAGTGTGATCAAGGTATTTTAACAATAAAGTGGTACAGTCAAACCGCGTTAATACGGACACTGGTGAGGTGTCCGTGAAGCGGGTCATTTTTTATAAGTAAACTATACACCTTTTATTTGAACATAAAACTAAAGAAATAAAACAGGACATTAAAATCATAAAGTTAACCTCGAAAATGTCGTCATTTGCAGACTGCAGATGTTCATGAAAACACTCAAACGTCGCTCATCTATGCATTACTTAATCAAAAACCGTTCTCTGCATAACTCCTCTGATACCAACATAGTCTGAAATTGACGTTTCCAATTCATCCTATACGGTGCACTGTAGCACTGGAAACATCGACATGCTGTCAACTGAGGGTTTTTTTTTTTTATCTCGAAAAAGGAAAGGTATATTACAACACAACAATGAAGTTTCTGCATTAGCGAGGTTGAAATTCTATAAGAATCTGTTGACTGCGCAAAAATAAGTGTGAGTTAAATTTAGGCAATTTGTTAAGGCTTTCTTTCCCTAGGGACAAAGAAAACTGTCCTTAATAATGAGGTGTCCGTATTAAGCGGTTTCCGTCCGCAAAGCGGGGTTCGACTGTACTTTTTTAGTGCATGAATCCCGAAAAGATTAAAGATTAGATTATTATTATTATTATTATTATTATTGATTGTTTATTACAAGCCAATGACGCCAATAAGAAAGTCTGGTCTATTGCTTAAGTAACTGATTTTAGATCTGGATGGTCCAGATGTTGATGGGTTCAGACAGATGGTTATACCTTCTATAGGATATTCTTTTAAGAGTTGAATTTCTCTCATATTGGTATTAAATTTTGACACAGCAGGAAACGGACCAGAAAACCTACCCAGAACGGAGTGCCTTACAGGTATAAAAGAAACATTAAACAATAAATTATATTCCAGGTATATGTTAAGTTTGTAGCTCTGATAAAAGGTTACAGCTAATTTAAAAGAACCCTAATCCTTTAATAGACATTTGTTTGATCCCTATGAAGGATTATTGAGATTTAGGAGAGTGCTAGCCGAAGCCGAAGGTTGAGTTGATGATATTACCTCATGTCAATAACTGTTTTTATTATTTCCACTAAAACGTTTCTAATTTCATTTGTTCATAACATTTGCCAGTTCGGCAGTTTTAGGATAAACACTTGCGTTTTTTTGTAGATATTTCTCAAAAATAAAGTCGAGAATTTTCCGTGCAGGTAGCTTCTGTATATTGTTCCAATCATTTTCAGTCAGAGCATTCAGCATTTGAAATCTTTCAGCCAATTTGGTTTAGTTTTTGCTCTGCAGTGCCAAAGCCACCACTTTCTGTTGAGTGACGTCATTCACCCAATAATTTTTCTATTAGTGGATAATTGACAAATCATTCCATATAGCAAAAACTTATCGACAAATTACGAATTAAACGGCTTCCCAATTTGTTCCGCGCCTGCTCGTCAAATCACAAAGTGAGAAGAATTTTGAATGAATGTTAATGGTTGGTGGTTGAGAGAGGAGAAATCTGTTATTATATAGCGCTAGCCAACTTAGCTCGGTAAAATCCGCCGTACGGAATAGATGGCGGCTGTACATTTTACCACAGTTCCTTTCGAACCTAACACGGCCAATTACACATAAAGCCATATTTGGGTGGGAGGGGGGGAGGGGCGGGGGGGCGAAATTCGTCCCTGTGATAGCAACATTGCCTATCCTAGGTTTGAAGTTTATAAAACTTTTCTGTGCATTTTTATGAGCAATACAGTATGTTGCCCAGTATCCGGACGGTACCAGTATCCGGACACTTGAAACAAAAACTCAATTTTTGAGGCGCCCTTTTCAGCTCTCGGTAAACGAATCGAATGAAAGCTGAACATTTCAGCTTTAAGATGAAAGTTTTGGCGATTTGAAAGCTTGCGAAACAGTCGCAGAAGACGCCGTTCTGTTCAGGTGAATAAACTTTTCATGGCTAATATTTACGCTGTTTGTGTATCAGTCAAATCGAAGCTTCAACATGCCCCCCCGGGCATACCCCGGGCATTTGGCACCTTTGCCGTCCCGGGGAGGAGGGAATTTGATTATCAGAGTCTTCCAGGGGGTGGGGAATTTGATCCTCATGCTTAGGGGGTGGGAAATTTGAACTGCACCCTCGATTTCATGTAACATCTTTGGCGTGGCGAGCTACCAGGGGGGACGTGGTGTTAGAGGATTTTCGTGGAAAAGATTGTGCCTTTGTGGCCAATTGGTTACGAGGAAAGGGCTTAAACAAGCTTTGTGCCGTATTTGAAGTATTTAAATTTTAAAATTTTTAATATTGGATTCAGGCTTTGAATGTATGAATGTATTTTATTGTTGTGTTTACAATAAAATACAATATCTATATCGGCGATTCAATATAAAAACATAAAATAAAATAAAAAGCTCAGGTCAACTACTTTTACCTACTGTAAGTATGTTAATTAATAAAGTGAGCGATGATGCATGTCAGTGAAATGGGCATGATGTAGTAATCTCAATAGGTGGGATCTTTTTCGTATGTTGCATGACGAAGAAAAGCTGAGCATTCAGTGACCTTGTAGCAGCGATTTCCGCCGCTTTGCTCGAGACTTTTGTTCGTAGTAACACCGGTAGTAAATACGCTAACAGGGTTTCTCAGTTTTTTGTTATATTTATAAAGATTTTGTTCGACAACTCCAGGCGTTTCCACCGTCCTTCTGTCATTTTTGTGCCTGTGATATGTCCCCGGGATGGGGGCATTTGATCACCTGAATGGACCCTAGTGTGGGGCATTTGAACGGCATTTTGGCCCGGGAATTTGAGCAATAGTTTTCAAAAAAGTCAAATGCCCGGGGGGTTGCCCGGGGGGTTGCCCGGGGGGGACATGTTGAAGCTTCGATTTGACCGATACATTACTGCGCAGTAAAGTTAATGCTGCTCAGAAAAGGGAGGGTAGTGTGTGATATTTTCAAAGAAACTGTTTATTTTTAAAGTGAAGATACTAAGGAAGTCAGGTTTTCAGAAAGTTTATTAATTAATTCTTCTTGAAATTCGATTTGTTTGGAATAACGGAAGCCAGAAACATTCACTAAGTTTTGATGTCATGTGCCCAGTATCTGGACAGTTTTTTCTTTGCTGTACAGAATCGATGAATTAGCTGTGTACATTCTCCGGATAAGATTTATTTCATATCAGTAACTATAATTAAAGCTTAGGATATATGATATAGTCGTAAAATGTAACTCTATTCAACTCCGTATGGAAATTTTCTTCACTCATTCAGAGGCGACTTGATTTCGTGTGCGCCGCTTGTTTCGCGTGACTGCATTTTCTATATATTACTGAAAGCGTCCGAGTTGAACCTGGAATTCTCATACTTTCCCCAGTTGGGACTGCTATAGAATGGGGTTGCAATGGTCTAAAAAATGTCACAAAGGGATTGAGAGATTTGAAAGAAGGAGGAATTAGTACTAGAAAAGAAGGCTTATTGTGGGGACTGGGCATGAAGAAATCAACACTGCAGGTCAGACTAAATTAAAATAGGAGAGTGACCTTTGACCGTCGGGTTGAGGTCCCTTCCCCAAGCTTTTCTTTAAATAAAAAATGAAGAAAGAAAGTCGTTTGCAGATTGGCTAATTGAGCTTGCAAACTGCGGCTTCGGCATGTCCACGGATGCCTTCCTTAAATTAGTGGAAAAGTTCCTAGACAAAGAAGTGAGAAATTATACCATTTTTAAAACAGCCGCTCGCGTTCCCCACCATACCCCAGTCATTTGTTATGTTTTATTTCACGATGCTAGGTTATATTTTCGGAATCGATTGCCAGACTACTTTGCAAGTGCAAGAGAAGCTTATAAGTCGCTTGCCTGTCGAAATTTATGTACAATTACGTTATTATTGTTGTGTCCGGATACTGGGAAACATAGGAGCTCTGCAAAAATACTAATTTCGCGATGGAAACAAAGGCAAAAAAGTTAAACTGTCTTTCGTCATATTAAGGACTAGATAGATTTTCTCTGGGCCAAATTTCAGAGCTCTTGCGATTAACAAAGGGAAGTTATTGCAATATTAAACTGAAGTGTCCGGATACTGGGCAACATACTGTATTGTGGTTTTCATGCGCTAAGAAGACTAAGAACTGTGGGTAAATGTACCAGTCGCCATCTTTTTAGGTACGGTTTGTCACCGTTAGGTCAAATAGCACTATTAATACTAGCAGCAGCTAGCGTAGCAGTTGTTTCCCTTGAGGCAGGCGGCAGAAAAGAGACGCTTTATGCTCCTTTTGGCCCAATGCCCTCGCGCGTCTTTCGCGCCTGCCATATTCGACTGCTTCGCATACTATATTACACAGTAATTTTCAAGGAGTTATAATAACTCCTCTAGTGGGGTCAATTTAACTCCTTACAGTGGAGTTACTTTTTGGCGGAGTTATTTTAACTCCAAACAGGAACTCTTTTTCAGGAGTAAAAATCACCTCAGATATTGAGTTAAAATACCCCCCCCCCCCCCCCCCAGAGCGAGTTATCCTGTACGTAAAATTTTTACCCCACTTTCAGAGTTAAAGTAACTCCAAAAAGAGTAAAAACAACCAATGTAAGGAGTAAAAATAATCCCATTTTCGGAGTTATTTTATCTCCAGACTGGGAGTCAAAAGAACTTTTATTCAGGAGTAAAAATGACCCCAAATTTGGAGTTAAATTAGGAGTTAAAGTAACCCCATAAAAGGGGTTATCCTGTACCTAAAATTTTTACTCCATTTTAGGAGTTATAATAACTTATAATAAATTACTGTGTAATACATGATCTATTTATAGTCACTTAAGAGCTCTACCAGTATCGTTCTTCGTTAATTTACCGTTTAGTTAATGCATGTAAAGTAAATCTTGAGAAATTGCGTCAGACTATATACAGCAACAATACGTAATTTGTTTTACAGGCGCTTGTAGATATTTGTCCCATCTTCCGCGTCCTAAACGAAAGTTTGTTAATCGCAAGCAAGAAATTGAAGACATTAAGAAACATCTTCTCCTACACCCAGAAAACGACTGCAGTTGTGTCTTGGTACACGGTGCTGTTGGGATGGGAAAAACAGCCACTGCTGTTAAAGCGGCAAACGAGATTCGAGATAATGACGATAACACTGCTGTCGTCTACATCAACTGCTGTGTTGTCAATTCATGTGATGATCTTGCGGCGAAGATTTCCCAGCAAATCTATCATTTCCCTTTGAATGAGTCAACTGCAGAAATTAAAAGGAGGCTAATAAGTGAGAAAGATCTCCTCGTCATATTGCTGCTGGACAATTTTCAATACTTAGAGCCCCTGGATCGCAATGACGAAGCCAACATGAATCCTGAGATAACAAGGATTGACCAAACAGAAGGGTTTAAAGTTAAAAAGTTCATAACGGAAATCATCACAGCCTCGACTAACGTCAAGCTGCTCGTTACCTCATCAGTGCTCGCGTGTTTTCCAGAAACATGTCAACAGACAGTAAGGCTGGATCCGTTAGAGAGGAGTGCGTCATTTGAGCTTCTGAAGAACACCTTTAACCGTCAGCTGGACGAAGAAATTGCTTACAAAATAGCCGGATTTTGTAATGGTATTCCGCTCGCCCTTATTTCCTTGGCTTCTTGGCAAGACCATCCACCCGATCTTGTGCAAATGATGACCAACGCCAACCCAAAGGACAAATTCAAGAAATTTATAACAATTCCTAAAACTGATACAAGTAAGAAAATAGACGTGTGCCTTGACGCTTGCTTTTACAGACTTGATCAGGATCTACGACACACTCTTATTTGTCTTTCGCTGTTTAAAGGACATTTTACTATGTCAACAGCTAAAGAAGTCTTCTGTTCAGAGGGGTTAGAAGGCCGCATTTTGGAATTGGCTAGTCGATCTTTCTTAGAAAGGAACATATTAGGCCCCACAGCTCCGTGCTGGTACAGTCTTCTTGGAGTCCAAAAACTCTACTGCCAAAACAAGGCCCAAGAAGAAGGTGCAAAACAAGAATACGAGAACGGCCGAAAGCGTTTTATCGACCACTTTCTCTCTCTTCTTGAAGAGGTTTTCAAGAAGTTCCTGAGCAAAAGCGCTTTTGAATCTTGCGATATGTTTCGTCAGGAAGTGGAAAACATCATGCAACTTCTCGACTGGTTCAAGAGTGACGTCTTGGACGACGAACAAAGACTAAGGTGTATTGATGTGTTCAACAAAGCAGCCGAGCTACTTGCAAAGATGATGGGGGAGAAGCGATTTAACGCGGTTTTTAATCTGCTGAAAGACAAGTGCCAACAGTTGCAAGATGAAAAAAGGTTAAGTGATTGTCTTACTTCACTAGGGATAAAAGAGGCATTCAGTTGTTTCTTTTCCCCTCATCTGTCCCTTGAAGCTGGAGAGAGAGCTAAAGATTACTTTATGGAAGCCGATAGAATCCAGAGCGACCTTCCAATTAATACCGGTAACAGCAGAGCCCAGTGCCTTGCCAAATATGGCCGTTGTGTCTCTATAGATGGCGAATTTGGCAAAGGAAAGGAGATGATTAAAAAAGCAATCGATATTCGTAAGGGGCATGGCGAAGAGGATAGCGTCATGTTGGGTGCAACATACAACGACTTAGCAGGTAAGCCTACGTTCTTCCTGTACACAGGGAGTCCTCGACATCGTATCCAGGGTCCTCTCCCTTCCGCCCTCGAGAAAGAAGGATGAAGAAGTGGTATCTTAGATAAGGAGGGGATGCAGAGCACCGAAGGAAAGTTAGCCTATGAATAGGCTTTCTGTTTGGGAAAAGTCTGAAAAAGTCGCGAGGAGAGGGAAGGGAAAGGGTGAGAGCCTGTAGACAAACACTTTCCCCGAACAGAGAGCCTGTTCACAGGCTAAAGGAAAGTTGAAAGCCTGAGGCACAAGGGTTAAGTTCTTTCCTAGATCCGTCCCTAGAGATGGTTGATCCCAGCGGCTGGCCATTTTACCGAGTGGGCTTTGTTCAAAGAGAATCAGTTATGAATATACTAAACTTTAACATGAAGTTTCAATTCAGTGTGATTCTCGATTTCATATACCTCCTAGCTTGAAACCATTTTAGCCTAAATTTCATTTTAACCTTCTACAGATACAAACCACGAGCCCATGACCCAACCTCGTCCCCAGGGCGCTTTTTCCTGGCTTTGGAGGTGGGACGAGATTGCCCATGACCCGGAGTGAGCAAGAGCGAACCTTCCATTTTCGCGGGAAAACTAAAATGTATCTAAACACAAACCGGTTGGTGAAAGCGCCACCCCCCCCCCCCCTACCCGCCCTCACAGGCATAGGCGTAGCTAAAGGCGTTGCTCGCTCCAGGTTATGCCAAGGGCTCCTATACAAACTCGTTACATATTTTCTTAATTTTCATGTTGATAATGTCTTGGTAATGTGCTACGTTAATTGGAATAACTTGTTTGAAAAACCTACAAGAACGATAAATCCAGCGACGAAACTGTGAATTTCTCCTGTGTTCTAGTTGTCCTCTCCCTGGAAGCGGCACATCATCAAAAACAACATCAACAAGAACGAGAACGAGCCAATGCACTTTTCCAAGAAGCGGTAAAATTCAGAACACATGAAACGCTTCCAATATACAGAGAAAAGCTGGGCGATCATCCTTTTACAGCTACCATCCTAAACAACCTGTCCAAAAACTACCGTGCTCTGGAAGAGTTCGAAGACGCTAAAAAGTGTTCAGAGGAAGCGCTGAAAATTCGGCGGGTATTCCTTCAGGAGCACACGGAAACAGCTTTATCTCTATTTGAGGTTGCAATGGTTCTTAAGGAAACGAACAAGTTACAGGCAGCGAAAACTAACTTTGAGCAGTGTTTAGCCATGCAGGAGAAGGTGCTGGGTGAGAATCACAAGGATCTCGAAAGGTAAGCAGGAGTGAGCGTAATTGACTCTACAATGCGAGCACACGCGGGGTGGGGTGGGAGGAAGGGGTACACTCCCCCCAACACTAGTCAAAACTTGCCAGCGGGGATCTCTCTCTTGGGTGCAGCGGGCATATCTTCAGGTAAAATGAACGCACCGCCGACCTCAGGTTTGTTATCCAGATCACTATTTCGAGGTACCGACGTAAAAAAGGGACTATGTAACGTTTTTCTAACCATTTCCCTTCACTGTGTTAAGAAGTAACCTGTGTGAAAATAAGCTTATTGAAGTCATTTGTTGCTGCAAGTGTTTGCTGGCTTATATGTAACTATGAAAATGGACCTCGCTTTTGAGTCTATTTCCAGTCAAACAACACTTTACGTAGGTACAAATGAATTTTATCAGTAAGCAGAACCTTCATGGGTGGATCCAGGATTATTGAAGGGAACGTGACTGGTGTAGATTAGTCTGCTACACAGCCGTTTTTAGTGTCGTCACGCAACGCTAGTGGGTAGGAGCGTTGCGTGACGACACTAGAAACGGCTGTGTAGCAGACTAGGTGTAGATGGGTCACCAAATTTTTCATCAATTAAAATTTTCTTACGGCAAGTCCGGCAAAAGCTGCAAATCAAGGTCAAGCCACCAAACCAACCCGCGGCCCCATTTTCATCCTATTACCCTGTGCAGCAGTGGGTTTCCTGTGAGGAGCCGCTCCTGTTTCCTGTGTGCACGAACCATTTTTCTGACGCGCACGTTGGAAAGTAGATGCAGCAATGAAAACGAACAAAAGTGGTCTAACCATGTTGAGTAGTGTCTTAAATGCAACGAAACGAGGTATTTGCGGTTGTGATAAGTCACAGATGACAACTTGAAAAAACTGGGGGAGCATTTCAAGTAGCTCTGTAAATGGTTCAAAACCTTGCCAAAAATTTTAATCGTTTTCTCTTTCCCCGCGTGTTATGGTGGCCGTTCGGCTGAGAGACTGAAATGGCGCTTCGTAATTTTACAATTATAATTCTCGTGCTATTGATGGGGATGTATTAGACAACCCTCTGCTATTGCCCCTTTTTTCTTAGCTCTGTCATGAATTATACCTTAAAATTTTTCCCGTTTTCTTTGTGATTGCCTTTTACAGTAAAGTTTTCTTTTTTACAGTACCAAGAAAGAACTGGAAGAAGTGTGTAAGCGCCTCGAGGATCGATATCAGTAGAGGAAAACATGATGATGATGATAATGGAATGAAAAATAGCCTTTCTCAAGCAAATTATAACAGTTTCTTTTCATATTAGAACACGCACTGAAAAACTTGGTGCATGTACAGAACATCGGTTGCCAGTAGTTACTAATGAAGGAGGTTCCCGCGTAGCGTTTGTGTGTGACTGTTAAAAGTGGGAAGGTGGTAAGTTAAACGCTGATAACCTGACTGCAAATAAAACTCCGACATTTCGGCAATTCTGCCTTCATCAGGGAAAATATTTATATTTCCCTGATGAAGGCACCATTGCCTAAACGTCGGAGTTTTATTTGCCAACTTACCACCTTCCCATTTCTGTCAGTAGTTACTGTCAATGCCTTTCTATCAGTGTGCTTCTGTTGTGCAGAGAACGTGGGTTTTATTCCGATCAACATCAAAGAATCATTGAAAATAGACCGTGATGGTAACTTTGTAAATAAATATAGACCTAGAACCTAACCCAGTTGTTCAGAAGGTGGATAACGCGAAAATAGCAGTAGATAAATCCCTTTTCTGTGGCCGCCGCCACGTGTGAATCAATCCCTTTACGTTATTTATCAGTTATATTATTCATTTCTGCTTGCCTGCTTAAGTATAATCGCTTACTGTATTTAACCGAACATTGTATTTCTACCGAGAGAAGGACTGACAAGAGAGCCGTTATCAAGGTTTAAACTCCCAGTTTCCAATATTTAGTTTGGTTTATTGCAAGTGTGTGAACACTAATTCACACAATTTAGTTGTTTGATTTAACGAGACTGCCACTTTTCGGTTCTCGACTCGGTAACTCATTTAAAGAAAATATTTAACCGAGGTCAGTGATGGGAAACATCTCTCGTAATATTACATATATATTCTTCTAGGCCATTTCCAAAGCCGTTTTTGTAAGACGAGCTAGGACAGTTATCGTTCTAGGATCCGTTCCGGATGAAGGGTTTTGGAAATGGCCATTTTTTCAATGTTGTGGTAAAAAAAAAAAAAATACAAAATAGTTGAATACACGGTTTATTCTTGGAACTTTGAAAGCTAGTTTTTTTCCACTATGTACTATTAAGCTTTGCAATTACCTAGAATAATACCAAGGTGGGATCGGTTCTTGTACCGAAATCTACTCTATTATTACGAAGGAAAATTGCTTTCCATAATAGGTGTTTTCAGCTGTGGAAGGGATTATGAATCAATTTTTCCAACAAATATCGTTTGTTCAAGGCCGATAGCTTTTCGCACTTGTACGCCTAAAACTCGAATAATAATCAGTTTTGTCCAACTCATTAAAACTTAGAATAGGTGGGGCCACACACCTTGACACCTTTTGGTTTTTTTGTTCCAAGTTGAACCAGTTGCAACGGATGTCACTCACTTTACCAACTTAAAACTAAAATCTGTTTCGATAGAATCTCGGAAAAACTTAATACCTTACTGACTGTCTAACGATTTCAATTCTTGCAAAAGAATTCGGTCATGAAGGTATTACTAGTTTTGCAAAATTTTTACGGTAGCAGCTGGAAACAGTTCAACTACGGTTTCTTTTGATCCTATACTTGTATACTTGTAAACAATCATAAACACCTATTATAACAGCGCGCGTGCTTGCCCTATATAAGTCCTATTGAGCCGCTATGAACAAAATCTTTATTTACGCACGCCCGTGCGTAAATAAGATGACGTAAGCATTTTTTTTTTACCTGGCTGCAGAGTTGTCGTCTTTTAAGCTGCAGTGCAGTTTTCCTTCTCTTTAAAATATGGAAGAAACCAGCGAAGAACTGCCCAATTTTTCTATCGGTATTGACCTTTTAGGTCCTGATCCAACAAGCAGCAAAAATAGAGCCGAATTAAAAAAACTTGCATATTACGCGTTTCGCAAATTTGTCGGAAGACTAGCTGCAGCAAATTTTGGCCGAAAGACATTCACTGGGAACAGAACAGACACCAACTGGTCATCAACAACATTAAGAGGTTAAATTTCCGTTTTTATTGTTGTTTTTAAATTTGTTATGCACTTTTGGTATCTCCGGACAATCCGACTGAAGCAGGAAGATTTCTCTCGCAATAACAACACAAATTACACAAGAAGACATAAATTTATTACTCACAAAAACAACTGCTTCCAGGTCTTCTCAAGAAGCCGTAATGACCAGCCAATGTTTGTAAATGAATATGAGTTTAAAGAAGGATGACAGTCGTCTTCGCTAAAAACATGTTTTCTGGATTTCGCCGAGCAAAACGTAAACATCTTTTCAGCAAATCCAAACCATACTCCACGACTTCTTACGAACATGTTAGTATTTTAACTTTAGGTGAACTTTAAGACTCTTTTACCTTTGTTTCTGCTTAGTTTCCATTGATCGTTAAAGAATAAAGAAGCAAATTTTCTTTCTCAGTTTTACAGAAAAGCTACAGAAAGAATATTTTCATTCAAACTAGATGATTGTGGTGTGTTCGTAATCAGCCAATAGAAGCGTTTGTTATTGTGTAGCGCGTTTTGAGAATTTTGTAGTTAATCAAAAAGCAAGTATTTTTGTCAGCTATGTTATAAAAGAATTTGTTCATGCTTAGCGTGCGTATATCGAGTTATGGATGCACGCGGGAAGTTTGGAGAGCACGAAAGATGCGTAAGAGTTGCACGAGGCAGATGAATCCTATTGATCTTGTTTAATAGGACGGGAGCTTCTCAGCCCTTGAATGTGGACTAGTCAGGTTGAAATCATACTGTTTGACCCCTAGGTATTAGGGTGCATTTCCACTATCGCCTAGTGTTCACGTACTTTACATGTGTAAATGAACTAGAGGAACGTGAAAGTTAAACCTAGCTCGCTCAACTTTTACGTTTACGTGCGGCGTTTCATACGTTTTCATTTCACACGCGTACGCACGTGAAAATTACGTCTCAATAACGTTGCGGAAATGGAAGGCAGTATTAATGCCATAGGAACACAGGCAAGTACCGAAGGATGAAAAATAAACTATTAGGCAGGAAAATAAGCAGTAGAATTAATAGTAAATAAATGAATAATAGTCCCTGAAATTTAGGACCAGAGTGCGCTATTTTAAATATACTTTTCTCGAGAAGTTACTGTAGGGTTGCGACTTAATTCAGGTGTTAATTTACACTGAAAAAATCCCAACTTTTTCTTGTGCAGGTTTTCAGGCTTTTTGTCTTGCATTTTATACACGCCACATTGACCTCTTAAGACTACGGTATTAAAGAATATAAAGGATCACAGTATATATAGTACTATATACAGAAGACCTATTTTTACTATGACATGCCTAAAACGTGTGGCAGCCAAAATCTAAATTCGCCTGCGCATGACTGAGCCAAGAACTGAGAATTTTCCTGACTTTTTCCTTATTTTGAAAAACTGTTGGTTTCTCCTCACCGTAGCAGCCCTGAAGTTATAATTTGAACATGTATAGCGCTAAAACCTACCATTCTTTAGTTTTCGGTGTTGTTATATATCTTTACCATTATTTTGTCGAGTGCCGCACAGGGCATGCACGTGTTGTATGTAGTCTGCATATATTTAATAGTCTCTTGGAATTGTACATAGTATTGATTAAACTCTGTGTGACCGTTTACTTTTGACACAGTCAAACCGCCCGAGTCCATCAGGGGGACACTCCTCCATTACCCCATTACCATACGGACACTCCCACAGCCTGGGCGCGCTGCCCGAGTACTGTACTCGCTGGGCACTGATGTGAACACACCCTATTTTAAGTAGAAAGCATCGGGTCCCAGTGCGCAGACCGTTTTTGTTAGTTCTGGGGCAGTCCACTGCTTTGTACTCGCTGCTAAGCTCTTATTTCAAAATGACATCTGACAGGGAGAAATGGAGTAACTATCTACACAGTTACATATCGATTACTCAAGGTGTGAACATAAAACGATTTTGTGCCGGTACCCAGGCACTAGTTCCCGGGCGTCAATTGTGGACAGCCCCCAAGTATTAGGTGACGGTACTTAACTAGAACGCTGAAATTTGTTACATTTTTGTTTTATCACCAAATCATCAGTTTTATGTCAGCTCTAAAGAACAGCAAATACACATTTTAAGGCAACAACAAAAGACAACACCAAATTCTTCATCCCTATAAACTTAGTTACCAAATTTTCGTAGAAATTCTAATCAAAATTCGTGACGTGTTTGAAACAATAAAAGATGATCGTTTGATCGGTGTGTATTTATGGAGTGTACCGTTTATGGTGTGTAATGTTTTCATGCGTTTTCATGCGATATCTTTCCCTTTCAGTGACCACTCCAATGAACTTAACTTTCTAAACTTAACGTTAACTTATATAAACGTATTGTTGTCATGAAAACTGAGTTGGCTGAGTTTAAGCTTAAATCCAGGGTTAATTGCTGTAACAACCTATATGTCCCAAGCCAAAGGACAGTAAAATTAGCACAAAAGTGAGGGTTAGTTACCATATGACAACTTACCAATATACCCTCTGCGATTTGTTGGATGGGCGTTCAAATTAATGCAAACTCCAGCGCTAGTTACCATGACAACTGACATGCCCTGTGTACATTTAACCTAGGATGAAAACAAACCCAGGATGAGGTCAAGAATACTTTATACAAGTAGTGTAATACATTTACAATCAAAGCTATTGTTTTAGACTTTTAAAAGCTACACTTGCATGCTACAATTTTGAAAGTTTCATGGAATTGAACCCTGGCTTTGAACAACTTGGGCCCTGTTTAACGTAAGGTAAACCTGAGGAGCTGAGCTTCATATAAGTTAATTGTTCCAGTCATCCTGCCTGTACTCCCTTCATTTGAAGCTTTCCCCCCCTAATTCCCACCATAATTTGTGCAAAATAGTTTCATGCTTTGTAGTTTTATACCTCTCATGGTATTTAGATTTCCAGCAAGAGTATGTCAAACAGAATAGAAAACTCTCTCTCTGGATGGGGTGCCACGAGGATCTAATTGCTAATGAAATAATAGATGAATGACCCAACAGCACCCTTGCCCGCAGCCTGAGATCATGCCCTCTTCCTATCTCCTCACTCCTTGTGGCTAGGGGCGTTTCACCAGGGGGGACGTTTGTGCCTTAACAGCAGAAATTCCATACTGATGACGTAAATCAATGTTGACATAATTAACCTGGTAGTCATGAGGCTCCAAATGTAAATTTGTTCAATTCTATGTTTCTCCTGGTCAATTATAGTAAAATTTTGTGTTCTTCTGTTAATGACTGAAGCTCCAAAGAAAAATATATTCCACGAATATTGACTCTTTTGCAGTAGATTCAGGGGCACCCAACGAGAATATAGTTCAAAACCACTTAAACATAGCAGTGTTGAACGTATTTTAGGCAAATTTATTCCCTAAAAATTTTTCATCTGTTGGGTTTCCTAGCTGAAAGTCTAGTGATCCGAAAATTACAGGGATCAAAACTTACCTTTTCGAAAATTTCAGCCAGAAAAAAGGCTCCCAAAAATTCTAGGTGACCTTTTTAGGGTAAAAACCCTTTAAAAATGGGCAATTATACCATTTGTCAGATGTTCGAAAATCCTAGGAGAGGCAGGCAAGTAAGAAATTTTACAACAAATGTTCCGAAAATTCTAGATCTCAAATCGTCTTCCGAACAGATATTTTCCAAAAATTGTCGTTGGGTGCCCCTGTAGATTCATCAAGTTTACACATGACCTTTGTACATTTTTGTCCGTTGTCTGTCGGTCATCAACAAAAGCTAAAACAATATAACTACTATGTTGACCGATCAGAGCTCCTGACCAGATTCTGGACAGATTTTCCTCATCAGTATGGAATTTCCTTAGCAGTGAGGAGCGAGGAGAGACGGCTGTTTTCGTA